>JAWQFJ010021107.1:110000-157500 GCA_034096865.1 Theodoxus fluviatilis | reverse complement strand
ACCACCAATATCCCACCACCACCACTACAACCACCACCACCATCACCACCACCACCACCACCACCACCACCACCACCACCACCACCACCACCCCCCCACCACCACCACCCACCATCACCATCACCACCACCCCCACCATCACCACCGCCACCACCACCACCACCACCACCACCACCATCACCACCACCACCACCACCACCACCATTACCACCACCACCACCACCACACCACCACCACCACCACCACCACCACCACCACCACCACCACCATCACCACCACCACCACAACCACCACCACCACCACCACCACCATCACCACCACCACCACCACCACCACCACCTCCATCACCACCAATTCCACCATCACCACCACCACCACCATCACCACCACCACCACCACCACCACCACCATCACCATCACCACCACCACCACCACCACCACCACCACCACCACCACCACCACCACCACCACCACCACCACCACCATCACCACCACCACCACCACACCACCACCACCACCACCACCACCACCACCACCACCACCACCACCACCACCACCACCACCACCACCACCACCATCACCACCACCACTACCACCACCACCACCAGCCACCACCACCACCACCACCCCACCACCACCACCACCACCACCACCACCACCACCACCACCACCTCCACCACCACCACCACCACCACCACCACCACCACCACCACCACCACCACCACCACCACCACCAACTCCACCACCACCACCACCACCACCACCACCACCACCACCACCACCACCACCACCACCACCACCACCACCACCACCACCACCACCACCACCACCACCACCACCACCACCACCACCACCACCACCACCACCACCGCCGCCACCACTACCACCACCACCACCACCATCACCATCACCACCACCACCACCACCACAACCACCACCACCACCACCACCACCACCACCACCACCACCACCACCACCACCACCACCACCACCACCATCACCACCACCACCACCACCACCACCACCACCACCACCATCACCACCACCACCACCACCACCACCACCACCACCACCACCACCACCACCACCACCACCACCACCATCACCAAGCCACCACCACCACCACCACCACCACCACCACCACCACCACCACCACCATCACCACCACCACCACCACCATCACCACCACCACCACCATCACCACCACCACCACCACCATCACCACCACCACCACCACCACCACCACCACCATCACCACAAAATCTTGGCTGCGGAACCGATGTGTCATTGCGATCTTCTCACCGTCTTGCTGGAGGCTGGACGGTTCGCTGCTGGAGCAGAGGCTGGGAGCAGGGAGCAAGGCTAGCAGCAGCAATCCAGCAGCAACAGCAGCAGCAGCAACAGCAGTAGCAAGACCTGGCAGCAGACGCCTCATAGCTGAGCTGGAAGTACGGGGTTTCCTCTCCTGGTGGTGGCTGTCCTGCAGACAACAAGGAAGTCTACCATCACCACATCCCTTTCCACTGCTCGGATGATGTTGGTGACGATGATGATGGTGACGATGATGATGGTGACGATGATGATGGTGACGATGATGATGGTGACGATGATGATGGTGACGGTGATGATGAGGATGATGGTGGTGGTGATGATGATTATGATGATGAGAATGATGGGTGGTTGTGATGATGATGATTGTGATGATGGTGATGATGATGATGATGATGATGATGATGATGATGATGATGATGATGATGATGATGATGATGATGATGATGATGATGATGATGATGATGATGAGGATGATGATGATGATGATGAGGAGGAGGAGGATGATGACTGCAGTACTACAGCCTATTAGCATTTGTAAGCTATGTATGGCCATTTGCCATACCATTCACTTGAGATGATTCGAGTAATAGCACAAGAAGGCACCATTTCCCTCAATTGTTTTCCCTCATGCGAATCTAATGTGAGATGTGGTGAGTCTTTTTTTAAACTCCAGCCCACAGGATTTGACAGTGACGACGACGACTGTGATAAAGGTGATAGTTATTGGTGGCAATAGGACGGCAAAGACGATGACAATCATGGTGGTGGTGGTGGTGGTGGTGGTGATGGTGGTGGTGGTGGTGGTGGTGGTGGTGTGGTGGTGGTGGTGGTGGTGGTGGTGGTGGTGGTGGTGATGGTGATGGTGGTGGAGGTGGTGGAGGTGGAGGTGGTGGTGGTGGTGGTGATGGTGATGGTGGTGGTGGTGGTTGTGATGGTGGTGGTGGTGGTTGTGATGGTGGTGGTGGTGGTTGTGATGGTGGTGGTGGTTTTGGTGGTGATGGTAGTGGTGATGGTTGTGGTGGTGGTGGTGGTGATGGTGGTGGTGGTGGTGGTGATGGTGATGGTGGTGATGGTGGTGGTGGTGGTGGTGATGGTGGTATTGGTGGTGTTGGAGGTGGTGGTGGTGGTGGTGATGGTGGTGGTGGTGGTGGTGTTGGTGGTGGTGATGGTGGTGGTGGTGATGGTGGTGGTGGTGATGGTGGTGGTGGTGGTAGTGATGGGGGTGGTGGTGGTGATGGTGGTGGTGGTGGTAGTGATGGGGGTGGTGGTGGTGATGGTGGTGGTGCTGGTGGTGGTGGCAGTGACTGCAATTGAGGTGGTGGCAGCTGTGGTGGTGTCATCTTGAAAATTGCGCAGGCGCAGTACGCACTGACCCGCTCTGCATGTAAACAAAGAATATTTGTGCATGAATGAGGAGGATACTTGGTGAACATCTACAATGCACCAACTTCTCTGTGCGACTGTGTCAGCGTTGGTTTACCGTCGACCACGTGCCAAAGAAAAAAAAGTATTTACAGGAACTTTCCCTCCCTTCCATGATCGTTCTCAGACAGTGAGAAATGTGCGAAATGAAGAAAGTCTTGTTGACCCAGCTGCGATTGTGGATAGCGTTTTTTAGCGCGAGGAAGGAGGGAATCCCTTCCACTGGTGGTCCACGCCAGTGGACTCGTCCGAGAAAAGGGGTGCGGACCCCGCTCCGCTGACAGGCCACGGCATCTGATTGGCTGCGTATTTACATAGGCGTTTATGCTCGCTACAGGGCCGAATTGCCTTGACGACTGCTGCAAATATGATATTCATCGCCACCCAATTCAGCTGAAAACGCATTGTGTACATCAGTTTGTCAATAATTGACACTTTATCGTTATTCTGTGGGCGGAATAACCGTCTAAGATTGCGTACGTGAGCTAGCGAGCACGTAATGATTTGATTGTCATTCCTTGTGTGAGTCATTGCGAATTAAACTACCAACTTCCCTCCCCTTTCCTCGGGCGAGTCCACTAGTGTGGCCCACCAGTAGGAGGGATTCCTGACGGAGAGCACTGAGGGTACATTCGGCAAATTTGCTGCAAGATAAGGAACATTTTGCGTTTTGTAAACCTATATTAAATTTAAACTTTTTTAAATACGATTTTGATATTGCTATGCTGCATAGTCGAAGATTTCAGTTTGTCATTTTGCTTTTGGTAGATCGTGAATCTGTTTTTCATTTTATTTGCTGGATGTTCAGAAGAAAGTAAAACCTCCATAGGTTTGTAAACCTAGCTCTTGCATGGCAGTGAGGGACTTAAAGAAGCGATCTTGTAGATCAGTCTGGACGGGTGTTGACTACGTGACCCGTGGAGTTTACCAATCACTCGGTAGAGACCGTAATCCAGTTAACTTCAACTTTAGATGTGGCCCATCTTCGAACTTTGAAGAAGTACGTTTAGCATACACTGAATGAATTACAGAACAGAAGTCCGTAGTTGACTATTCGTTTATTGCAGCAAGTGACGTCATAAGAACAATTTTAATCAACAATAATTATGAAAAGGAAAGTCTGCAGTTGGCTATTACTGGTCGACTACGGCTAGTGATGTCATTAGAACATTTTAGCCTTTGAGATCAACACTACTATGAGGAAAATCAGCACAGTGCAATGTTACTTAGTACATATTTTAACCTTATAGCACTGATCCGAGTCGTGGCAAACTCTGTAACTTCGCAAACAGCAGCCCTCTATTTCTCCAGTCCACTGTTTCCATTGCTGCAGCCGCGTGTCGGACAATGAAATGCAATTTTGACAAGCCCCAAAGAAATCACTCCGAAACAAACCCACATTTGTCCAGCATTCATCGTGTCTATTCACCCTTGCGACCAGGTGAGGATCGATTTGTATAACATGGTGTTTTGCAGCAGCCAGCGACACTCTAGAACGAATATCACGTAGTACTCCTATGTAGTACCATGCTACGCTGGAAATATCTCTTCTTCAAAGTCCCCAAAATATTGGAGCAGGACTAGTGAAGCGTCCACCATGGAAGGCAAACAGCTCGCCAATCCTTCAGTCGATTCACTGGCTCCAGGCTCATAGCCGGATTGAATATAAATGATTGTGCACTGCTTCTCAATACATGTCAGACCTCATAAAGAGCTGCACAGCCTTCAGAAACCTGCGGTCATTGGAGAAGTTTCTCGTGTGTGTTCCGCAATGAAACTTGAAAAGACATGACTGTAGATCCTTTTTTTTATCGGCCCAAGACTCTGGAATGCAATTTCGGATGGACTGAAAAAATCAGAGAGTCTTGCTAGTTTTAAGAAGGGGTTGACCCCTAATCTCTAAACTACTAAAACCTACCTTTACCAGTTTTAATTGCTGGCACCTTGAGCATGCCTCAGCGTGAAAACGGGGCGCGTCACAAGAGAGAATACTTACACGTACATACATACATCATGAAAATATCGAGTGGGATCTTAGAGGCAAGGGATAATGTGATCCGTTTTCACAAACTGAGACTTAACTCGCCTACAGCAAAAACGCAGTACAGGGCCCGTATCCAGAACGGCGATTTATTTTAACCCCGATTTATCTCGAAACTCAGACGATTTCAACTGTCTATTCCGCTCTCCCTTGGCTGGAAACCAGTATATATAGATAGCAAAGCGCAACCTAGGATCCTCTGACGAACGTACCTTATCTAACCGATCAAGATAACCCGGAGTTAGGGATAAATCGAGTGTTAAAAAGATAAATGGCCGTTCTGGATACGGGCTGTCGCAAGATTGCGCAAGGGAAGAGGAAGGAAGAATAAAGAAATCATAAACTGTTCAATTGTCTTTAACTGGTACGTTAGGGACGGACGCTGGGCGTTATTTTTAGTAACTAAGGTCAGAGGGCATGGCTTGTTACTACCCGTCTAGAGGGCGGGGGGTGGTTTTTCACCGTTGAACAGGGGGTGTGATAGAATGTTCTTTTCCTAAGTCACGGAGATGAGTTCCGTGGACTTTGACCTCCACGTGTTAGTCCGCGTGCTTTATGACCCACGTGCTATGGGTATCGAATGATCTCATTGGCTAATGAGATCGGGGACGCTGACTGTTGAGCGTTTGGCGCCTTCTGGAATTCACTTCACCGCTTGCTGTCTGAGCAAGTAGACGCGTTGCAGCGCGCTCCGCTATAGACTCGCGAGAGGGCATGCCGCCTTGCGTGAGGGCTATCACCTAGTCCTGGGTACACCACGGGAGGGTGGCAACCGTCTCCGTCAAAAGTCTGTTTGAGGTATGTGTGGTTTGAGTCGTAAATTATTTGGGATTAATTGGGAAGGGAAACGCCACGATGTGGGACCGTTGAATGGGAGTTGGGCGGGGAAAAAACCTATCTCTTGTTTCGCCATCGAGTTAACCTGTGAAAGGGTGTGGGAAAAAGGGGAAGTACGCCACTCAGAAATAACAGGGGATAAGACTAGATGGGTTTCTCTGAATAACGCCGGGTAAGGGCGTGTTTTTCATCATTCTCGACTTCTGGGTCATGCCGCTGAATGAATGATGAGTGAGAGGAGGCCGTTTGTGTTAGCCGTGTGTGACACTGTGCCTTTGTCTCTTTCAGACTTAACTTTATGTCGTTTCTTAGAGGGCCTAAGGGGCTTACTCTTCTGTCAGTTTTAATTCCATGATTATCACGTCTGTGAGAGTGATAGGAATTAAGAGAGGGATCTGTCGTCGGTACTATCCTTCTGTCGTATCTATACTGTTCTTCTGGGAAGCAACGAGTGTAGGATACTAGGTGTGGGACTTACGTACTATGTGTCGCTGAGCAGAAGCTGTCTTATCAGGACTCATGAGTAAACGTAAAGATGCTAAGTAGAGCAGTCTATAATTCTCTAACGTGCCCTGTTAGGAGAATCCGTCCTCACCTAAACGCGTATGCTCTGACGCGTAACACGCCAGGCGTGTGGTTGCGGTAGGCACGCGCCTATGACCGCGTAGTAGAGGTTAGGAATGTTGGGAGGGGTCAAGGTCACTCGATAGACGCTCTACCCATGGAGCAATTCCTCTCTCTCTCTCTTGTAATGCACCGTGTAGTGCAATAGTGTGACTCGCTTTAGAGTGGTCACAGGTCTAGTGAGCAAAGCTTTTGTCAGGGTTGGGGTAGGCAGGTCATCCATGGACCAGATTGCTGCTGCCGCCATCGCCAGACATCAAACGCTTGTCTACTGGGGAGATCCTCGGGTCACCGGAGTGACCCGACCTACTTTGGGGACCACCTGCTGGGGGGAGCCCGGGTGCCTGGAGCCACCTACCGAGGGGGGTGAGAGGACAGTTCTCATCCGGACTACCAGAGACGCTGCTGAGACCGGGGAAGCTTGAGGTTGGAGCCTCATGCACTCCCATCACTGAGGATACAGGGGTCGGCTGATCGGATTATGTGTGTACTTTCTTGTGGAAGGAAGGGACAACTTTGGTAAGCATTGGCTTTTATAAATCTTTACCCGTCGGGGGTGACAGCTGGACTTGTGAGGAACTGTGATCCTAGTGTTGTTAAAGTGCCAGTTAGTAAGTGGTTGTCAAACCAATCTGGAGAGTTCAGAGACGCTATCCGAGTAAGCCTGAGCGGAGGGTTTTCAGAGACGCTATCCCATGCCCTGCTGCAAGAAGGCACGATTGGAACTTTGAGCCACTGTGCGTTCGAACTAATTCTTTGTCAGGGGAATTGAGTTGTACTGGTTGTCACTTTGTCTTCTCCCTGCCGCTACCGTGTTAGCGGAGCGAGAAAGCCTTTTCATTCACTGTGAGAGTGAACCCATTCATAAGCAAGACAGCGTGCTGTTATTGTATGCTAATTATGGCCCGGAGCCCAGGTCAACCTCAGCGGCTGCTGTGATTGGCCGAGCCTGGGCCGCTTCTAGGAAGCCGGTGAAACTCCGCCCGTTTGGGGCGAGGGAGTGTTTACATTGGGCTTGCGCGAAGTCCGGAGTGTGTTATTGTTTTGGGGTGGCCATTTTGGGGTTGGGCTTTTCTTTTGACTTTTGTTATTGATTAAACTTGTCATTGAATTGAACTCGCTCCTCAGTTGTCTATTTTTGTTGTTTTTTCCCCTTTTTCACATTATTTATGGTTGCAGAAACATGGTGACTGGGTTTTGGATGAAAACCTCGTGGCTAGTAGTCTATGATAGTCTATGGTGATAAAGATTATTCATACACACACCAACAAACTGTGTCACACGGGCCCTGGCTGACAAAGGTGATGAGGGTGGATTTTGTGCATGTTGACGTTTTTGCAAAACCGAATCCTGCATACACTTTATTTTCATAATCAAATGTTGGAAACTTTATTTTTAGCTTAAAAAACACCAAATATTGCACTTCATTGCACCTGCCCATTCTAAAGTATTATACATTCTATTCCTCCGTTTTGCTTTTTTTTTTTGGGGGGTCAAAATCAAATACTTTTCCATGTATTTATCATTCTATGTTCAGAATTATATTTTATCTACCAACCTGCCAAATTTTGAGCTGATGCACGCATTAAAAGCCCGTTGCTAAGGAACAAACAATTCTACGTTTCGATCTTCGTGCAGCCATGCCGGGTTCTTCGGCTCATAGAGGTTGCCTGAAAACACAAACACACGTGCACGCACGCACACAAGCACGCACGCACACAAGCGCACACACCACACACACACACACCACATACACCACACACACACACACACACGCACACACGCGCGCGCGCACACACACGCACGTACGCACGCACGCATACACACACAAACACACACACACACCACATACACCACACACACACACACACACACACATGCACGCACGCACACAAGCACGCACGCACACAAGCGCACACACCACACACACACACACCACATACACCACACACACACACACACACGCACACACGCGCGCGCACACACACACGCACGTACGCACGCACGCATACACACACAAACACACACACACACACACCACATACACCACACACACACACACACATGCACGCACGCACACAAGCACGCACGCACACAAGCGCACACATCACACACACACACACACCACATACACCACACACACACACACACACATGCACGCACGCACACAAGCACGCACGCACACAAGCGCACACATCACACACACACACACACCACATACACCACACACACACACACACACACACACACGCACGCACGCACGCACGCATACACACACACACATCACATACACCGCACACACACACACACACACAGACGCACGCACGCACGCACGCACGCACGCATACATACACACACACGCACACACACACACACACACACACACACACACACACGCAAAATCATACCAAAATTATGCTAAATTATTTGCAGGGGTTGCTGAGTTATAGTAATCTGAATGAGCATGCACCAAAAATGAACTTTTCAAGAAAACGGCTTTTTAATATGCGTTTAGATGAGAGCCCGGAGTGTGCAACCATAGCAAATACTTGACCGATCTGGTCACAAGTACGACAGAAGCAATAATTAATTATGATGATGAGGTGGGGTGTTACGCAATCAGGCGAATGTTTTCCTCACTGAAATCGCAGTGCCTACTAAAGATGCAAGAAAAATTTATTTTAACGGTAGAATGGAAATTTAAAACTCTCGGAGAATTCGTACGAATGGTTCAGCTTTCTGAATAGAGTTGAATATTGAAATTGCTGGAGTGAATCTCTTGGATGAATGTTGTGCTTATCTCGATTTGAACCCAGCATCCAAGTGACTCAGTTTGCGAGAACCAGTCACATCTTTTCTTTAATTTTCCAGTCGAACGGTTAAGCCCACTTCTCGATAATGCAGTATTCTGAACACTTTTTAGTTGAGTTTCATTGCACATTCAACTATTGATAGCTGAACGGTTAATTCCGCTTCTGGGAGGTGTGAACAAATGCAAACTTTCGCTTGTTTTTTGTGTTGTTTTGTGTTGCCTACTATTTGAATCGTTAAGTCCCCATCTAGCCAGCTATATTTATTTTTAGCGTGTAGTGTTTCTTTGTACACCTAGGTTGTATATGTGGCCTCTTAGTTATATACGCCCATTACCTTCATTCTATTAGCATTTGAATGTCATGTTAAAATATATCTTGCATAGAAATGGTCACCAGCACCTCCAACGCTCAGTGTATTGCTCATTGCTCAACTCTTATGAGTCACGCATCAAAATATACAGCGAAGGCGTTGTATTGAGACAGCAAGGGGAGATGTAACAAGGTGGCGGAACCTTGACATCTGGGACTGTGTGCTGCTCCCACCTTCTGTCCTGTCTCCCGGCGGTCAGCACTCTGCTGGCCTGCCCCTCTGCCCCTCTCATGCATCGCTGTGTTCCCACGGTCTCAGATTCCCTGCCACCATTTTCCGGATTTTGGCATCCAACACCTGTCATGCTCTTGCAAAGCCAGTGCCCTCCCCTGCCTCCTGTAAGTCAGCACTCCGCTGCCCTGTCCCTCTGTCACAGTCCTGTCTTCTCACTGTCTCAGACTTCCCGCCTCTGGTGGCAGTATCTTAACTTCTGAGAGTGTGTGCCGCTCCCACTTCCTGCCCTGTCTTCTGGTGGTCAGCACTCCACTGCCGCGTCCCTCCCACCATTCCTGTCTTCCAACTGTCTCAGATTTCCCGCCTCCGGTGGCAGAATCTTAATCTCTGGGAGTGTGTGCCTCTCCACTGGCCAGCCCCTCCCACCATTCCTATCTTCTCATTGTCTCAAATTTACTGCCACCACTCCCCGAATTTTGATAACCCACCAAAGACCCTATACAATAAGATGATTCGTTAGGCACTCGGCCTATATAAAACATGATGACGGAGCCGAGAACTATAAATAGCTTTCGACCGAGATGCCCCAAGCGGAAATCGTGACGCTCGAGTCAAGGAAGACAATCTTCCACATACCCACAACATAAATCGTAATGAGAATTAATCACTTTTATATTATATTATATTATTATATTGCAAGTTTTTAAATTAAATATCGATAACTAAACAAAGGATGGTGAAGAAAAATCCTTCTGTCTGTAAACACAGTGTCTGTAGGCCTACTTTTGCTGGCCGAGCCGCTCGCTGCGATAGTAGGGAGATAGAAGGATTTACTGAGTACGGTCATGGCTCATGCCGTGTAATTTTATGTTTATTACTATAGAATTGCATAGATCTACTGTAGTAGGGAAACACAAACAGATATTGTAAGCAAAAAAATGCAGATTTCATGATTTCCGTATTGCTTGCGGTGAAAATAACTTGCCGTGTAAACAGCCTGCATGGTCACTTGATATACGGTCACGTGCAAATAGCCTGGGCACTAGATACACGGTCACGTGCAAATAGACAACCAAATTAAAAACTGTTCACAATAACAGGAAAACCACAATAACAGAGTTCACTATAAGTGGACTCCACTGTATCAACAAATTTAATAGAAAACTACATAACTAGTTTTCAACTTCAATAATGCTCATCTCCACAAAGCGAGTTGCCATGTGTCAACTGTCATGTTTGTAAAACCTACGTGCTTGCATTTTATTATGCTAGCTTTCCGGCATAGTGTTTGTAAGTTTTGTTTATCTTTATGACCTTTTTTTTCATTCCTGCTATGATCGGTTGCGTTTATTCATTGCGATGAAATGTTTTGGCCACTATTATTCACTATAATAAATTCCACATGCATCATTAATTTAATACTCATCAACATTTTCGCAAACAAAAATTGTATGAATTCAGTTGCCAAAACTCTTCAACTCTGATTCAGAATCACTCAATTGTGATCAAGCCTCAAGGCGATATTTATCATCTAACGTGAATCATTCATTATCAAGACTGCTGAATAAGACTGAGGTGCTGACGTGACTAAATCAGCAGATTTTCGAAAACAAATATCGGCACACCTACAAAAGCAAAAGCCACAAGCTTCCTCCACCAGTTCAGCAGATTTAGATTACACTTCAAGTTCTGTATTTTATTGCGCTTAGCTCAAAACACATTTATATAATCATTACTTACCTCTCTTTATTTTTCCACGGAAAACGAAAAAACGACTTCTGTGGACACGCATAGCGCGAGTTAACACAGTTATTCGCACTGCAATGGTCACCTCCTTGCCTTGATTTCTTCTTCGTGGTCGACATTTTTGACCGGCTAATCACGACTACGACTTCTGTGGACACGCATAGCGCGAGTTAACACAGTTATTCGCACTGCAATGGTCACCTCCTTGCCTTGATTTCTTCTTCGTGGTCGACATTTTTGACCGGCTAATCACGACTACCGCTTGGTGGCGCGCGTGACCCTAATTTCGCCGGAAGTGACCGGACGAATCATCTTATTGTATAGGGTCTTTGATCCCACACCCTGGTCCCACGCAATCCAGTCACCGCTCCCCTCTCCCCTCTTCCTCCCATGTCCACCCTTCCGGCACCCTCTTTTTTCTGACTCCTTCCTGGAACCCGGCATTTTCCGGTTTTAATGATATACATCTTGGTGACCACATGTGTTTAGAGTCAGTCGGACAGACTGATTGACTGAGCATGCCGCTGTTGTATCTCTGTAATATGTTGTGAATAAAAGCATGATCCAGGAACTGACCGACCCCATGAGCGCGTTTCTTGGTCAAGTAACCTCGCAGGAAACTCGAGGGCGAGGCGTTGCTTACGGCGTCTCGCTCACATGGAGGCACTCGCTGCGAAGGAGGGTGGCCAAGGTAGCTCCGGAGGTCCCTAGTTGCGTTATCGCTGCAGAGGCCCGGATGAACCAAAATGGCGGAGACCGTGCAAATTGGGTTGCCGCTGATAGACGGCAGTGTCTGCAATGTGCTTCTCACTGTCCGGGAATGGAAAAGCGTACGAACACGGAAGTATTTGCTGTTCGAGTGTTCATTTGTATATTTTGAGGAGAACGTGAATAGGTCATTTCTAGACAAATACTGTCGACATTTATTTCATCGTTTGCATACATCAAGCACCGTACATGTCCACTCTCTGAACTATGTCTCTTGAATTGATCGAAGTGTATGGAGGCACACCGTTTTCGACCAAACTGTCTACAACTGAACCCGGGTTGCTTTCTTCTCGTTGAGAAAGTTCCCGTGCATCTCGAGATGTCACCATGGTAAGCTGTATCAAGTGGAAAAACTGCTGTGCTATCTGTGTCGTTAGTTACTTTGTCTATCGGCAACTTCTTCACCGACTCTCGCGCCAGGACGCAGCCATGTTCTCTCGGACTCCCGCCTTGCCAATTGATGATTGGCCGTTTTTTAGACGGCTTGCTCGCCTCGGCTAGCCCTCTAGGCGTGTACCTTGCCTAAGGAACGCGCTCCATGTTCCTCTGTGCCTCTGCCTTCCATCACGTGAGAAGTGGGAGAAGTTCCCAGCCTGCTTTGCGGCCTCGGAGATCTCGTCGTCATCCCTCCAAACTCAGGCCCGACACTGCCAAAGCTTCATTCTGTCTTTACCTGTAATCCCCTGTGAGTTGGGGGTATGAATACCCCCAGTGGGTTGGGGGTAAGAATAGACCCCCAGTGGGTTGAGGGTAAGAATAGACCCCAGTGGGTTGAGGGTGAGACTAGACCCCAAGTGGGTTGAGGGTAAGAATAGACCCCCAGTGGGTTGAGGGTAAGAATAGACCCACCGTGACTCCCTGCGCGATTCATAAAAGGTGATTACTGGGGAAATCGATATTTGACTTGTTCTCGCTGTAACCAGCTCCAGTTATTCGAGGTCAACGGCTTTACATAGCCTACAAAGGCTGACTGGCCATTACATTTCAATCGTTGTCGTCTTCGTCATCATCATCATCATCATCATCATCATCATCATCATCATCATCATCATCATCATGTGCCAAAACTTCATTCAGTAGTGATGTTAGGGGAAAAAGAGAAGAAATTTTCGTTTTTCTTACTCCAGATTTTCTTGTCCATGCAACATTGTTGAAACTTCAAAAGTCACACTGTGCCTAATTCTCCCACCTCTTTGCTTCATTTCCTGGCGTTCACCACCAGTAACTGGAGCACACAAAACACGTTCATCACCGGTAACTGGAGCACACAAAACACGTTCACCACCAGTAACTGGAGCACACAAAGCACCTTCACCACCAGTAACTGGAGCACACAAAACACCTTCACCACCAGTAACTAAAGCACACAAAACACCTTCACCACCAGTAACTGGAGCACACAAAACACCTTCACCACCAGTAACTGGAGCACACAAAACACCTTCACCACCAGTTACTGGAGCACACAAAACACCTTCACCACCAGTTACTGGAGCACACAAAACACCTTCACCACCAGTAACTGGAGCACACAAAGCACCTTCACCACCAGTTACTGGAGCACACAAAACACGTTCTCCACCAGTAACTGAAGCACACAAAACACGTTCACCACCAGTAACTGAAGCACACAAAACACCTTCACCACCAGTAACTGGAGCACACAAAACACGTTCACCACCAGTTACTGGAGCACACAATCCACGTTCACCACCGGTAACTGGAGCACACAATCCACGTTCACCACCGGTAACTGGAGCACACAAAGCACCTTCACCACCAGTAACTGGAGCACACAAAACACGTTCACCACCAGTAACTGAAGCACACAAAACACCTTCACCACCAGTAACTGGAGCACACAAAACACCTTCACCACCAGTAACTGGAGCACACAAAACACCTTCACCACCAGTAACTGGAGCACACAAAACACCGTTCACCACCAGTAACTGGAGCACACAAAACACCTTCACCACCAGTAACTGGAGCACACAAAACACCTTCACCACCAGTAACTGGAGCACACAAAACACCTTCACCACCAGTAACTGGAGCACACAAAACACCTTCACCACCAGTAACTGAAGCACACAAAACACCTTCACCACCAGTAACTGGAGCACACAAAACACGTTCACCACCAGTAACTGGAGCACACAAAACACCTTCACCACCAGTAACTGAAGCACACAAAACACCTTCACCACCAGTAACTGGAGCACACAAAACACCTTCACCACCAGTAACTGGAGCACACAAAACACGTTCACCACCAGTAACTGGAGCACACAAAACACGTTCACCACCAGTAACTGAAGCACACAAAACACCTTCACCACCAGTAACTGGAGCACACAAAACACCTTCACCACCAGTTACTGGAGCACACAAAACACCTTCACCACCAGTAACTGAAGCACACAAAACACGTTCACCACCGGTAACTGGAGCACACAAAACACCTTCACCACCAGTAACTGGAGCACACAAAACACCTTCACCACCAGTAACTGGAGCACACAAAACACCTTCACCACCAGTAACTGGAGCACACAAAACACCTTCACCACCAGTAACTGGAGCACACAAAACACCTTCACCACCAGTAACTGGAGCACACAAAACACCTTCACCACCAGTAACTGGAGCACACAAAACACCTTCACCACCAGTAACTGGAGCACACAAAACACGTTCACCACCAGTAACTGGAGCACACAAAACACCTTCACCACCAGTAACTGGAGCACACAAAACACCTTCACCACCAGTAACTGGAGCACACAAAACACGTTCACCACCAGTAACTGGAGCACACAAAACACCTTCACCACCAGTAACTGGAGCACACAAAACACCTTCACCACCAGTAACTGGAGCACACAAAACACCTTCACCACCAGTAACTGGAGCACACAAAACACCTTCACCACCAGTAACTGGAGCACACAAAACACCTTCACCACCAGTAACTGGAGCACACAAAACACCTTCACCACCAGTAACTGGAGCACACAAAACACCTTCACCACCAGTAACTGGAGCACACAAAACACGTTCACCACCAGTAACTGGAGCACACAAAACACCTTCACCACCAGTAACTGGAGCACACAAAACACCTTCACCACCAGTAACTGGAGCACACAAAACACCTTCACCACCAGTTACTGGAACACAAAAAACACCTTCACCACCAGTAACTGAAGCACACAAAACACCTTCACCACCAGTAACTGGAGCACACAAAGCACGTTCACCACCAGTAACTGGAGCACACAAAACACCTCCACCACCAGTTACTGGAGCACACAAAGCACGTTCACCACCAGTTACTGGAGCACACAAAACACCTTCACCACCAGTAACTGAAGCACACAAAACACGTTCACCACCGGTAACTGGAGCACACAAAACACCTTCACCACCAGTTACTGGAGCACACAAAACACCTTCACCACCAGTAACTGGAGCACACAAAGCACGTTCACCACCAGTAACTGGAGCACACAAAACACCTTCACCACCAGTAACTGGAGCACACAAAACACCTTCACCACCAGTAACTGAAGCACACAAAACACGTTCACCACCGGTAACTGGAGCACACAAAACACCTTCACCACCAGTTACTGGAGCACACAAAACACGTTCACCACCAGTTTCTGAAGCACACAAAACACCTTCACCACCAGTAACTGGAGCACACAAAACACCTTCACCACCAGTAACTGAAGCACACAAAACACCTTCACCACCAGTTACTGAAGCACACAAAACACCTTCACCACCAGTAACTGAAGCACACAAAACACGTTCACCACCGGTAACTGGAGCACACAAAACACCTTCACCACCAGTAACTGGAGCACACAAAACACGTTCACCACCAGTTACTGAAGCACACAAAACACCTTCAGCACCGGTAACTGGAGCACACAAAATACCTTCACCACCGGTAACTGGAGCACACAAAACACCTTCACCACCAGTAACTGGAGCACACAAATCACCTTCACCACCAGTAACTGGAGCACACAAAACACGTTCACCACCAGTAACTGGAGCACACAAAACACCTTCACCACCAGTTACTGAAGCACACAAAACACCTTCACCACCAGTAACTGGAGCACACAAAACACGTTCACCACCAGTAACTGGAGCACACAAAACACCTTCACCACCAGTAACTGGAGCACACAAAACACCTTCACCACCAGTTACTGGAGCACACAAAACACGTTCACCACCAGTAACTGAAGCACACAAAACACGTTCACCACCAGTTACTGAAGCACACAAAACACCTTCACCACCAGTAACTGGAGCATACAAAACACCTTCACCACCAGTAACTGAAGCACACAAAACACGTTCACCACCAGTAACTGAAGCACACAAAACACCTTCACCACCAGTAACTGAAGCACACAAAACACGTTCACCACCGGTAACTGGAGCACACAAAACACGTTCACCACCAGTAACTGAAGCACACAAAACACGTTCACCACCAGTTACTGAAGCACACAAAACACGTTCACCACCGGTAACTGGAGCACACAAAACACGTTCACTACCGGTAACTGGAGCACACAAAACACCTTCAGCACAGGTAACTGAAGCACACAAAAAACCTTCACCACCAGTAACTGGAGCACACAAAACACGTTCACCACCAGTAACTGAAGCACACAAAGCACGTTCACCACCAGTAACTGAAGCACACAAAACACCTTCACCACCAGTAACTGGAGCACACAAAACACGTTCACCACCAGTAACTGGAGCACACAAAACACCTTCACCACCAGTAACTGGAGCACACAAAACACCTTCACCACCGGTAACTGGAGCACACAAAACACCTTCACCACCGGTAACTGGAGCACACAAAACACCTTCACCACCAGTAACTGGAGCACACAAAACACCTTCACCACCAGTAACTGAAGCACACAAAACACGTTCACCACCAGTTACTGGAGCACACAAAACACGTTCACCACCAGTAACTGAAGCACACAAAACACGTTCACCACCAGTTACTGGAGCACACAAAACACGTTCACCACCGGTAACTGGAGCACACAAAACACCTTCACCACCGGTAACTGGAGCACACAAAACACCTTCATCACCAGTAACTGGAGCACACAAAACACCTTCACCACCAGTAACTGAAGCACACAAAACACCTTCACCACCAGTAACTGAAGCACACAAAACACGTTCACCACCAGTAACTGGAGCACACAAAACACCTTCACCACCAGTTACTGGAGCACACAAAACACCTTCACCACCAGTTACTGGAGCACACAAAACACGTTCACCACCAGTAACTGGAGCACACAAAACACGTTCACCACCGGTAACTGGAGCACACAAAACACGTTCACCACCGGTAACTGGAGCACACAAAACACGTTCACCACCGGTAACTGGAGCACACAAAACACGTTCACCACCAGTAACTGGAGCACACAAAACACCTTCACCACCAGTAACTGGAGCACACAAAACACCTTCACCACCAGTAACTGGAGCACACAAAACACCTTCACCACCAGTAACTGGAGCACACAAAACACGTTCACCACCAGTAACTGGAGCACACAAAACACGTTCACCACCGGTAACTGGAGCACACAAAACACCTTCACCACCAGTAACTGGAGCACACAAAACACGTTCACCACCAGTAACTGGAGCACACAAAACACGTTCACCACCAGTAACTGGAGCACACAAAACACCTTCACCACCAGTAACTGGAGCACACAAAACACGTTCACCACCAGTAACTGGAGCACACAAAACACCTTCACCACCAGTTACTGGAGCACACAAAACACCTTCACCACCAGTAACTGGAGCACACAAAACACCTTCACCACCAGTTACTGGAGCACACAAAACACCTTCACCACCAGTAACTGGAGCACACAAAACACCTTCACCACCGGTAACTGAAGCACACAAAACACGTTCACCACCAGTAACTGGAGCACACAAAACACCTTCACCACCAGTAACTGGAGCACACAAAACACCTTCACCACCAGTAACTGGAGCACACAAAACACCTTCACCACCAGTAACTGGAGCACACAAAACACCTTCACCACCAGTAACTGGAGCACACAAAACACCTTCACCACCAGTAACTGGAGCACACAAAACACCTTCACCACCAGTAACTGGAGCACACAAAACACGTTCACCACCAGTAACTGGAGCACACAAAACACGTTCACCACCAGTAACTGGAGCACACAAAACACGTTCACCACCAGTAACTGGAGCACACAAAACACCTTCACCACCAGTAACTGAAGCACACAAAACACCTTCACCACCAGTAACTGGAGCACACAAAACACGTTCACCACCAGTAACTGAAGCACACAAAACACCTTCACCACCAGTAACTGGAGCACACAAAACACCTTCACCACCAGTAACTGAAGCACACAAAACACATTCGACATAGGAGCTAGTGTAAAGTGACGCTAATGCGAAGAGATTGGAGTAGCTCTACCGAGAAACATCTGACGTCAACACTGGCATCGCCCCGAGGTATGCAATCCTCCCTTTTCCTCTATGTCGCTTCCCTCCCACTCACTCGAGCCCCTCATCTCGCTTGCTAAAGCCCGACAAAGAGAGCTTACCTGGGGGAACAAAGAACTCCGACCATACGCACCAGTTGGCGTCGTATTCCCGATAGAGAACGATGGAAGTGAGCGTCTTGTGGCGCGACGTTACTTTAAGGCACACCCAGAGGTCACGCCCCTTCTTGTCATTGTTCTCGAAACCACGCCCCCTGTGCCTCGTTTTTTCCTATGGCCACGCCTCCCTTGGCCACACCCACTCCTGAACGTGATTAGAATGCTCTCTCTCGCTCTCAGTCTCTCTCTGTCTCTCTATGTGTGTGTGTGTGTGTGTGTGTGTGTGTGTGTGTGTGTGTGTGTGTGTGTGCGTGCGTGTGTGTGTGTGTGTGTGTGTGTGTGTGGGTGTTAGTTACGGGGATCCACAATACCGAAATAAAGGAATTAGCTTGGAGAGCAAAGCTATTTATGGAAGACGCCAGGACAAGAGGTCGCCGTGACCCGGCGCCGTGCTCCCCTTCCATGGACACTATATATATATATATATATATATATATATATATATATATATATATTGTCCATGCCCCTTCGCACACTAAGGGTGAGCAGTTCGAGAGCAGAGAGAGAACGCAAGCCATTCTTGCGAGTATAAAGTTTTCTCATTTCAATAGGCTACCATCTCATTTCAATATCATTTCAAGATGTGCGCTCAATTTTCACTCTTTCGCAATGTGTATCTCTCTGCTCAAGTCACTTTAATCCAAGATTGTGCTGCGGCGCATTTCCATCCTGCGAGTATAACATTTTCTCATTTCAATGTTCATTTCAAGATGGGCGCTCAAATTTCACTCTTTCGCATTTTCGTATCTCTCTGCTCAGTCACTTTAATCCAAGATTATGCTGCGTATTTCAAGCATTCCTCACTGACGTGTTTTGGTCTGCCATTTGTGGTGCCTGCCTTTCTGGCCGCTTGTCTCGGTGACTGCGAGCGTCAGAACAACTGGAACGTCATTTCGGGATAAATAATAAGCTGCGTTGTCAAAATCTAGCTATAGCTCCCATTATGTGATTGACGGCGTGGGTCTGCTTGCGCCGTTTCCTTGGCTGCCTCACTCAGAGGTGTGCAGTATTAATGCAGTGATCACTTGATTTTGTGTGGATTTAAAAGGATGCTCTTTTTGTGGTTTGTTACCTTTGCTAGATGTTGACTTGTTTGTGTAAATGCACTAATGGAGTATATGATTTTGACGTCGTTCAAACTACTGACATAAGAAATGATGAATTCACTACAAGTGAGGAATTTGATATTTTCTTCTGTGAAAATAGACTTACTTCACTTGTAAATGTTTGGGTACTCCAAGTGCTTCCATTTTGAGTTTTTATTTGCCCAAGCTTGCTAGGAGTCCTTCAAAATGTTCAACCTCTGCATTCTTAAAATTGCTGCTCTGTATTCCTCCCTGCTGCTGATGAATGGAGAAGTGATACTGTGAATCTGTAGAGAAGATTAGGAGTATGGGTGGAAATTGTCCTCTTTTATTGCTTCTGCATTATTTACTGCAATCAGTTCACTCTTCACAGACCTTTTCAGAGGAGATGGTGGTGTCCGACACAGAGGATACGACCTTGTTTACTGTTGTTGTAATCCATTCACTCTTTACAGACCATTCCAGAAGAGATGGCAGTGTCTGACACAGAGATGATACGACCTTGTTTACTGTTGTAATCCATTCACTCTTTACAGACCATTCCAAAAGAGATGGGGGTGACACAGAGGACATGGCCTTGTTCACTTTAGAATGTAATCCACTCACTCTTCAAAGACCATTCCAAAGGAGATGGCAGTGTCTGACACAGGGGACATGGCCTTGTTCACTTTAGTGCTATCTACGTCATTCCTATTTTCAGCACTTCCTCTTTCCCCACTTGACTGTATTTGCTGTGTGCGCCAGAGAGCGCGTCTGCGCCAGACTTGTTCAGTCCCAGTCTTCATGTCCTCAACTGCACGTCAGTTTACGCCATCTTTGGCGTGCTGGCACACTTTTCAAACTTGTGCAGACAAATATATTTGCACGTTTGCATACATACGTGAATACAGGGAGGTATCTTCTTACCCCAACCCACAGGATGTCTCTTCACACACCCAACCCACAGGATGTCTCTTCACACACCCAACCCACAGGATGTCTCTTCACACACCCAACCCACAGGATGTCTCTTCACACACCCAACCCACAGGATGTCTCTTCACACACCCAACCCACAGGATGTCTCTTCACACACCCAACCCACAGAGGGGCCTCTTCTCAACCCCAATCCACAAGGGGGTCTCTTCTCAACCCCAACCCACAGGGGGTCTCTTCTCATCATTAACCCACAGGGGACCTCTTCCCACCCCCAACCCACATGGGGGTCTCTTCTCAACCCCAACCCACAGGGGGTCTCTTCTCATCCTTAACCCACAGGGGACCTCTTCCCACCCCCAACCCACAGGGGGGTCTCTTCTTACCCCAACCCACAGGGGACCTCTTCCCACCCCCAACCCACAGGGGGGTCTCTTCTTACCCCAACCCACAGGGGACCTCTTCCCACCCCCAACCCACATGGGGGTCTCTTCTAACCCCTAACGCACAGGGGGCCTCTTTGCGTTATAGAAAGATAAGCAGGCTAGTACTGCAGTTCATAAAGTCAGTCCAACGGCCAAAACCGAATTGGTGCGTCCAACGTTTTCTTAGTCTCGTCAGTAGGCAAGAGCGCAGAAAGAGGGATAACTCTAAATAATACAACACAACCCACAGAGGGGTCTCTTCTTACCCCAAACCACAGAGGGGCCTCTTCTCAACCCCATCCCACAGGGGGCCTCTTCCCATCCCCAATCCACAGAGGGGTCTCTTCTTACCCCAACCCACAGGGGGTCTCTTCTCACCACCAACCCACAGGCGGGTCTCTTCTTACCTTAACCCACAGGGGGATCTCTTCTCACCTCCAACCCACAGGGTACCTCTTACCGCACCAACCCACAGGGGGTCTCTTCTTACCTCCAACCCACAGGAGGTCTCTTCTTACCCCAACCCACAAGGGGCCTTTTCTTACCCCCAACCCACGGAGGTCTTTTAAACTTTAGATTTACAAAACGTTTGTGCTGCGTCATGGAGATCGCATTGCTCCTGCATTTCAGACGTGCCAGTACACGCACCCTGGTGCCACGCTGACCTTCACGCTGACCCTGACGCTCTTCTAGTCACGTGACATGCCCTCTGATCCAATGCCAGGCTCCCTGCAGCTCAGTCCTCTGCGTCGCCAAGTTGGTAGAGCTCTGCATGTATACTCTGCTCAGGGGTGACGCCCAACCCTACCGGTTCGTTAGGGGGCGGAAAGGACATACTCCCTCAATGCACATGCAGGATGTTTAACATGCATTCATGTCTGCGTGCTGGGATGAAATGAAACCGGACCCAGGTTCATTGCAGGTGCTGTTTGGGCCCTTTGGAGAAAGCAGTCAGATCTCGTCTTGAAAGGAGCGTTTTCAAAACGAGGTTCGCCGCATGCGTTGAAGGGTGCAAGTTGACCCACCGCTCTCCCATTCTAGATCACTAGAGACTTCGCCAGCCGGCGAAAGTGTCTCTGGCCCAGTTGACATCACGTGATGGAAGGTTTTCGTCCAAAATATGCAAATGGAGGTCACACGAGAGGCTTGTGGGATAGCCGATCTGCTCCCTGACATACGCCGTTAAAGTAGTTCGAAGACTATTTCGCACAAAACTCTGAACTTACTCTTGTTGAGGCAATAAACAAGCACTTATTCGATAAAATAAAATGTTTGTGTTGAAATGGAACCATGTTTTGACATCTGAATGATTTCTGTTAAAAAAGTGGAGAGAAAAAGAGTATCAGAACGAACTACTTTTGGCGCAGTGCTGTAATGCGAAGGGTCAAGTCTATTACGCATTCATTGCGAACTGCACCAGAGTCAATACTGACTCGGGTTCACAGGAGGTTGCGTCTCCCTCCGCGATTTCCTGAGAGGCAAACAACTAGGGAAACCGTGACGTGACTTACTTGTGTTATAACTCCGCTTTCCGATGTAGAGCAGTGATCTTTTTATAATTAAAAAATAAATAAATATATTTAATTTCAATAAGTCTGAAAGGGAAATACATTAGCAGGGAAACACAGAGACATGGCCATGAGTCTTTGCTGCAAACACTAAATACATCAAGCAGTTTTGCAGGCAGTGCTCTTTGCTAATGTGGCAGACTTATTACGCATTCCCCACAAAGCAGGTCGATTAGGTTTGATTGGTTGGACTTTTTTTTTTTTTTTTTTTTTTTTTGGGGGGGGGGGGACTTAAGATGCACATTATCATTAAACGTAGAGGTTTTTGGAGGCCCTCTTTGAATACAAGAATCCTCAAAATGATTTCGAATTGAATTTAATCCCTCCTGATTAAAAATGCGATTTCATAAAAGCATTAGGGTCGATTATCATTCATAATAGAATTGATGACAACCATCGCCATTCATAATGGAAGGTCCAGGAAAATCCCGAGATGGCGTTATCGTCTGCTAACACCGACATCGTTACCAGCACGGGTATCGATGGCGTCGTTTACTATTTAATCAAATCTTGACATACAGTCCAATCTGCCATGGTGATGAAAGCACTAAACTATAAATGTCTTCGAAATTCGACAGCAATCCGCACGTCTGCCACTTCCATGGCTGTAATCTTCATAGACGCGTTGCATACGCTAGGAACCCTCCTCGAGGGCAAGCCGAGGGCGAGGCAAGCATCGAAAGAAGTCTAAGAAACGGCCGATCATCAGCTGGCAAGGCGGAAGTCTGAGAGAACATGGCTGCGTCTTGGCGCCAGGTGCCGATAGACGAAATAACTGACGATACAGACATCACATCAGTTTTTCACTTGATAGAACATACCATAGTGACATGATGGAACGAGAACTTTCTCAAAGAAAAGAATGCAACCTGGTTTCAGTTGTAGACAATTTTGTCGAAAATGTTAGTCTTCGATACATTGCGGATCAATTCAAGGGAAATAATTCAAAGAGTGGACACATACGGTGCTTTGTGTATGCATACTATTAAAAAAATGTCGACAGTGTTTGTCTAGAAATAACCTATACACATACTCCTCGAAATATACAAATGAACACTCGAACAGCAAACTCTTCCGTGTAGGTACACTTTCGCATTCTCGGACAGCGAGAAACACATTACAGGTACTGCCCTCTATGAGCAGCAACCCAATTAGCACGGTCTCCGCCATTTTGGGTCATCCTGGCCTCCGCGGCTAGACGCGGCTAAGTACCTCCGAAGCATCCTCGGCAAACCTCCTTGTGAGCGAGTGCCTCCTTGTGAGCGAGTGCCTCCTTGTGAGCGAGTGCCTCCTTGTGAGCGAGTGCCTCCTTGTGAGCGAGTGCCTCCTTGTGAGCGAGTGCCTCCTTGTGAGCGAGTGCCTCCTTGTGAGCGAGTGCCTCCTTGTGAGCGAGTGCCTCCTTGTGAGCGAGTGCCTCCTTGTGAGCGAGTGCCTCCTTGTGAGCGAGTGCCTCCTTGTGAGCGAGTGCCTCCTTGTGAGCGAGTGCCTCCTTGTGAGCGAGTGCCTCCTTGTGAGCGAGTGCCTCTTTGTGAGCGAGACGCTGTGGGCAACGCACTCGCCTCGCGTTTCTTGCAAGGTCCTTGCAGGTTCCTAGCGTAAGCAACGTGCCCCAGTGCTCAAAAGAATTTTCTCGTCTTCTGGATGCCGTCATTTTTACCAACTAAGTGTCTTCAAACTTCCAACACAAAGCCATAAATCTGTGAGGGGAAGACAGAAAAAAACCAACCCAACTTCAGCTCTGAGACGGGGATCGAACTTTCGACTTCCCGACCTCCCAGTGAACATTCTTAGAGTGCTACATTCTTTTGCGGAAGAACATGAGCTTTCCTCTCTTCCATTCTCTGTTTTCCCCCATTTTATTGTGGAGTGTACGGGTTGCTCCCCTTGTTAAATAAGAGTTATCATTTGGAATGCTCCAACATGTTATCTACTTTTTTTCTGTGCAAATTTGAAAATAAGAAAAAAGTAAGCGCTTTTTTTCATTCCTTGTCAAACCAATTTAAATGGGATGAACAAAAAAGAGAACACAGAAACACTAAGTCAGTGGAGGTCAACAAGAAGTGACTTATTTATTATTGAGATCAACATTTTTTTAATGGAAAAGAAAAAAGTAAACGAAAATAACACCGAGACAGTCATACAGAAATGAATAGTTGTAATTGCACAGTCACAGATGATGATGGTTTGTATCAAGCATGTCCAGTTCGTCAAATCTCATTAACAATGAACAATTATTACGCCTGTGAAGTAGCAAATAGTCGAGTAGCTCTCAACAGCACATAATTTCTCTCCATTCCTTTTTCAAAAATGAAACAAATACAAACATAACATTACTGAATGAACATCGTTTTCCATCAACAGATATGCACGTATTTTGTTTTTTAAAATAATTGTCCCTCAGTAAATACACTTATTAAAGTGTGTTTTCAGTTTTGAGATAAGCTGCATGAGTTTTTTCTTCTTCGTGATCTCGAAGCATTCAATGATGGAGATAGATTTTGCTGAGGTTGGTCATTTCTTTGATGATGGCATTTTTACCCAAAGTGCTCAAACCTAGCTCATTTTGATTAGGAGCAATCGAATTTCACACTCTTCTATGTTCTTTGCTTTTATTTTTTAAAATAATCGACACTTCTCTCAACTCCTACCTCCTCTTTATGGCCTGTCTTCTCACGATAGTTCATTCATCTCTTCTCCCCGCATCTCATTGCTTGGCTGTCTTTGAGCCACTGACGTCACTTCCTTCCACCTGCTCCGCCAACTTGGCCATGACCTCCATTGACCCGTACAGGGCGTCACGTGACATGAGGCACATGCGCATCTGCTCCGGAGGCAGCGTGGCGTCACAGTCACGTGGGTGGAACACGTGGACGATGTCGGGGTCGGGAGCACGGAAGAGGTTGAGGGGCGACGCCACGATCTTGTTGTAGTAGTCGGTGTCCTCGTTGCCCCAGCCCTCGATGGTGGTGTCGTAGTCGCCCACCAGGTCCTTGTCCCCCCTGCACAGACACGTCACGCATCACTGCACACCTGTCCTTATCACTAGACACCTGCCTTATCACTAGACACTTATCCTTACCATTAGACACCTGTCCTTACCACTAGACACCTGTCCTTACCACTAGACGCCTGTCCTTACCCCTAGACACCTGTCCTTACCACTAGACACCTGTCCTTATCACTGCACACCTGTCCTTACTACTGCTCATCTGTTCTTTCCATTGCACATCTGCCCTTCCACACTCATTCTCACCTGACGATGGAGTGGAGTATGATACACTTCTCACCTGTACATGGAGTAGATTACACCACAACTATTCTCACTAATGCATGGAGTAGAATACACTACACTTGTTCGCACCTGTACATGAAACAGACTACATCACCCTTGTTCTCACCTCTCTAAGGAGTAAACTGCAACATACCTGTTCTCACCTGTACATGGAGTAGACACCACACCTGTTCTCACCTGTACACTGAGTAGACTACACCATACCTGTTTTCACATGTACACGTAGTAGACATCGCACCTGTTCTCACCTGTACATGGAGTTGACTACACCACACCTGGTACCTGATAATGGAGTAGACGTCACACCTGTTTTCACCTGTACATGGAGTAGACACCACACCTGTTCTCACCTGTACATGAAGTAGACTACATTACACCTATTCCCACATGTACACGGAGTAGACACCACACCTGTTCTCACCTGTACATGGAGTAGACTACACCACACCTGTTCTCACCTGTACACGGAGTAGACACCACACCTGTTCTCACCTGTACACGGAGTAGACACCACACCTGTTCTCACCTGTACATGGAGTAGACACCACACCTGTTCTCACCTGTACATGGAGTAGACACCACACCTGTTCTCACCTGTACATGAAGTAGACTACATTACACCTATTCCCACATGTACACGGAGTAGACACCACACCTGTTCTCACCTGTACATGGAGTAGACTACACCACACCTGTTCTCACCTGTACACGGAGTAGACACCACACCTGTTCTCACCTGTACACGGAGTAGACACCACACCTGTTCTCACCTGTACATGGAGTAGACACCACACCTGTTCTCACCTGTACATGGAGTAGACACCACACCTGTTCTCACCTGTACATGGAGTAGACATCACACCTGTTCTCACCTGTACATGGAGTAGACTACACCACCCCTGTTCTCACCTGTAAATGGAGTAGATGCCACACCTGTTCTCGCCTGTACACGGAGTAGACACCACACCTGTTCTCACCTGTACATGGAGTAGATGCCACACCTGTTTTCACCTGAACATGAAGTAGACACCACACCTGTTCTCACCTGTACATGAAGTAGACTACATTACACCTATTCCCACATGTACACGGAGTAGACACCACACCTGTTCTCACCTGTACATGGAGTAGACTACACCACACCTGTTCTCACCTGTACACGGAGTAGACACCACTCCTGTTCTCACCTGTACATGGAGTAGACACCACACCTGTTCTCACCTGTACACGGAGTAGACACCACACCTGTTCTCACCTGTACATGGAGTAGACACCACACCTGTTCTCACCTGTACATGGAGTAGACACCACACCTGTTCTCACCTGTACATGGAGTAGACTACACCACACCTGTTCTCACCTGTACATGGAGTAGACACCACACCTGTTCTCACCTGTACATGGAGTAGACACCACACCTGTTCTCACCTGTACATGGAGTAGACATCACACCTGTTCTCACCTGTACATGGAGTAGACTACACCACCCCTGTTCTCACCTGTACATGGAGTAGATGCCACACCTGTTCTCGCCTGTACACGGAGTAGACACCACACCTGTTCTCACCTGTACATGGAGTAGATGCCACACCTGTTCTCACCTGAACATGAAGTAGACACCACACCTGTTCTCACCTGTACATGGAGTAGATGCCAAAGCCAAAGTAGCGCCAGGTGCCGGAGTCCTGGCTCAGGTTGAAGTGCCCCCCGGGGGGACAGGCCTGGGGGGTGGGGCTGCCCTGGCAGGCGCCCCGGGGGTCGTACTGGGTGAAGATGATGGGGCCGTACACCTGGCGGCCCGCCTTGGTGTGCAGCTGCACACGTCGCAAGAAGCCCGCCCTGACCACCACGTCCACGTCCATCATCAGCATCAGCCCGCCAGGGGGCGTGGCCAGCAGCCCTCGCTGTCGTGCGATGGCGCGTGAAAACTCGCCCTCCATCCTCACCACCTCCACCACCAGCTTGGGCACTAGTCTCGGCTGGTAGTTCACCTCCGTACTGCCTGAATGGGATGGACAGGTCTTCCGTTGGCCGATTTTCAGATGGCTATACGGTGAGGCAAGCACACACGCATGCATGCACGCAAGCAGGCAAGCACGTACACAAAAACACACACAGGCACGCACATTAGCACGCACATACACACATACGCACGCACGTACATACGTACGCACGCACACACACGTACACACACACACACACACAGGTACATACACACATGTACACGTACACACATGAAAGGACGGACAGACGGGTGGACTGACAGAAGAATGGACAATCGATCAGGCGTACGGATAATGGACGGACAGATAAAGCGAGTAGGGAGGAACACACACGCGCACGCACGCACACAGACATACACACACACACACACACAGACATACACACACACACACACAGACATACACACACACACACACACACACAAACCTACATACATTAATTCGGACTAACACAAACACACCCATGAAGCAAGTGACAAACGCACATACGCGCGATGGGCACTGAGAGAGAGAGAGAGAGAGAGAGAGAGAGAGAGAGAGAGAGAGAGAGAGAGAGAGAGAGAGAGAGAGAGAGAGAGAGAGAGAGAGGAAAGGGGGGGGGGGCAGGCAGACAGACGCATTGTTACAAACACAGACACTCATGTGCAGAGATATAAGGGGACAGATGCAGAGAAATACAAAAAAGAGATAGAAAAACTGAGGACACAGAAACAGTGACAGAACCAGACCAAAAGAAATATAAAAAGAGCAAGACGGGTCGAGAAACAGAGACAGAGAAGGTGACACTCACCATTGACCTTTGACCATGAGGGCCACAGCACCTGCACGTAGGTGGCGCTGCTCCACCACTTGGTGTAGGACTCGGCCAGGGCGGCGTTTACCGTGTGCTCCTTGCCCTCATCCGGGTACAGCATCACTCGCACCTGCACGCAGCTGTTGAAGTCCGCCATGCTGGCGTTCACTGTGGACACAGGGGCATGCTGGGATGGGCACAGGGCATGCTGGGATAGAGTGACAGGCATGCTGGGATAGAGTGACAGGCATGCTGGGATAGAGTGACAGGAATGATGGGATAGAGTGAGAGGCATGATGGGATAGAGTTACAGGAATGATGGGATAGTGTGACAGGCATGCTGGGATAGAGAGACAGGCTGATGGGATAGAGTGACAGGCATGATGGGATAGAGTGACAGGCATGATGGGATAGAGNNNAGGCATGCTGGGATAGAGAGACAGGCTGATGGGATAGAGTGACAGGCATGATGGGATAGAGTGACAGGCATGATGGGATAGAGAGACAGGCATGCTGTGATAGAGTGACATGCATGCTGTGATAGAGTGACAGGCATGATGGTATAGTGTGACAGGCAAGATGGAATAGAGTGACAGACATGCTGACATACAGTGACAGGATGATGGGATAGAGTGACAGGCATGCTGAGAAAGAGTGACAGGCATGATGGGATAGAGTGACAGGCATGCTGGGATAGAGTGACAGGCTGATGGGATAGAGTGACAGGCATGCTGAGATAGAGTGACAGGCTGATGGGATAGAGTGACAGGCTGATGGGATAGAGTGATAGGCATGCTGGGATAGAGAGACAGGCTGATGGGATAGAGTGACAGGCATGATGGGATAGAGTGACAGGCATGATGGGATAGAGAGACAGGCATGCTGGATTAGAGAGATAGGCATGATGGGATAGAGTGAGAGGCATGATGGGATAGAGAGACAGGCATGATGGGATAGAGTGACAGGCATGCTGGGATAGAGAGACAGGCATGATGGGATAGAGTGACAGGCATGATGGGATAGAGAGACAGGCATGCTGGATTAGAGAGACAGGCATGATGGGATAGAGAGACAGGCATGATGGGATAGAGTGACAGGCATGCTGAGATAGAGTGACTGGCATGATGGGATAGAGAGACAGGCATGATGGGATAGAGAGACAGGCATGCTGGGATAGAGTGACAGGCGTGATGGGATAGAGTGACAGGCATGCTGGGATAGAGTGACAGGCATGATGGGATAGAGAGACAGGCATGATGGGATAGAGAGACAGGCATGATGGGATAGAGTGACAGGCATGCTGGGATAGAGTGACAGGCAAGCTGGGATAGAGTGACAGGCATGCTGGGATAGTGTGACAGGCATGATGGGATAGAGAGACAGGCAAGCTAGGATAGAGTGACAGGCATGCTGGGATAGAGTGACAGGCATGATGGGATAGAGGGACAGGCATGATGGGACAGAGTGACAGGCAAGCTAGGATAGAGTGACAGGCATGCTGGGATAGAGTGACAGGCATGCTGGGATAGAGTGACGGGCATTATGAGATATAGTGACAGGCCTGATGGGATAGAGTGACAGGCATGCTGAGATAGAGTGACTGGCATGATGGGATAGAGAGACAGGCTGATGGGATAGAGTGACAGGCATGCTGAGATAGAGTGACTGGCATGATGGGATAGAGAGACAGCCATGATGGGATAGAGAGACAGGCATGCTGGGATAGAGAGACAGGCATGCTGGGATAGAGTGACAGGCATGCTGGGATAGAGTGACAGGCATGCTGGGATAGAGTGACAGGCGTGATGGGATAGAGTGACAGGCATGCTGGGATAGAGTGACAGGCTGATGGGATAGAGTGACAGGCATGATGGGATAGAGAGACAGGCGTGATGGGATAGAGTGACAGGCAAGCTGGGATAGAGTGACAGGCGTGATGGGATAGAGTGACAGGCATGCTGGGATAGAGTGACAGGCATGATGGGATAGAGAGACAGGCATGCTGGGATAGAGTGACAGGCATGCTGGGATAGAGTGAGAGGCATGCTGGGATAGAGAGACAGGCATGATGGGATAGAGAGACAGGCATGATGGGATAGAGTGACAGGCATGATGGGATAGAGTGACAGGCATGATGGGATAGAGAGACAGGCATGATGGGATAGAGTGACAGGCTGATGGGATAGAGTGACAGGCATGCTGGGATAGAGTGACAGGCATGCTGGGATAGAGTGACAGGCTGATGGGATAGAGTGACAGGCCTGATGGGATAGAGTGACAGGCATGCTGAGATAGAGTGACTGGCATGATGGGATAGAGAGACAGGCATGCTGTGATAGAGTGACATGCATGCTGTGATAGAGTGACAGGCATGATGGTATAGTGTGACAGGCAAGATGGAATAGAGTGACAGACATGCTGACATACAGTGACAGGATGATGGGATAGAGTGACAGGCATGCTGAGAAAGAGTGACAGGCATGATGGGATAGAGTGACAGGCATGCTGGGATAGAGTGACAGGCTGATGGGATAGAGTGACAGGCATGCTGAGATAGAGTGACAGGCTGATGGGATAGAGTGACAGGCTGATGGGATAGAGTGATAGGCATGCTGGGATAGAGAGACAGGCTGATGGGATAGAGTGACAGGCATGATGGGATAGAGTGACAGGCATGATGGGATAGAGAGACAGGCATGCTGGATTAGAGAGATAGGCATGATGGGATAGAGTGAGAGGCATGATGGGATAGAGAGACAGGCATGATGGGATAGAGTGACAGGCATGCTGGGATAGAGAGACAGGCATGATGGGATAGAGTGACAGGCATGATGGGATAGAGAGACAGGCATGCTGGATTAGAGAGACAGGCATGATGGGATAGAGAGACAGGCATGATGGGATAGAGTGACAGGCATGCTGAGATAGAGTGACTGGCATGATGGGATAGAGAGACAGGCATGATGGGATAGAGAGACAGGCATGCTGGGATAGAGTGACAGGCGTGATGGGATAGAGTGACAGGCATGCTGGGATAGAGTGACAGGCATGATGGGATAGAGAGACAGGCATGATGGGATAGAGAGACAGGCATGATGGGATAGAGTGACAGGCATGCTGGGATAGAGTGACAGGCAAGCTGGGATAGAGTGACAGGCATGCTGGGATAGTGTGACAGGCATGCTGGGATAGAGAGACAGGCAAGCTAGGATAGAGTGACAGGCATGCTGGGATAGAGTGACAGGCATGATGGGATAGAGGGACAGGCATGATGGGACAGAGTGACAGGCAAGCTAGGATAGAGTGACAGGCATGCTGGGATAGAGTGACAGGCATGCTGGGATAGAGTGACGGGCATTATGAGATATAGTGACAGGCCTGATGGGATAGAGTGACAGGCATGCTGAGATAGAGTGACTGGCATGATGGGATAGAGAGACAGGCTGATGGGATAGAGTGACAGGCATGCTGAGATAGAGTGACTGGCATGATGGGATAGAGAGACAGCCATGATGGGATAGAGAGACAGGCATGCTGGGATAGAGAGACAGGCATGCTGGGATAGAGTGACAGGCATGCTGGGATAGAGTGACAGGCATGCTGGGATAGAGTGACAGGCATGATGGGATAGAGTGACAGGCATGCTGGGATAGAGTGACAGGCTGATGGGATAGAGTGACAGGCATGATGGGATAGAGAGACAGGCGTGATGGGATAGAGTGACAGGCAAGCTGGGATAGAGTGACAGGCGTGATGGGATAGAGTGACAGGCATGCTGGGATAGAGTGACAGGCATGATGGGATAGAGAGACAGGCATGCTGGGATAGAGTGACAGGCATGCTGGGATAGAGTGAGAGGCATGCTGGGATAGAGAGACAGGCATGATGGGATAGAGAGACAGGCATGATGGGATAGAGTGACAGGCATGATGGGATAGAGTGACAGGCATGATGGGATAGAGAGACAGGCATGATGGGATAGAGTGACAGGCTGATGGGATAGAGTGACAGGCATGCTGGGATAGAGTGACAGGCATGCTGGGATAGAGTGACAGGCTGATGGGATAGAGTGACAGGCCTGATGGGATAGAGTGACAGGCATGCTGAGATAGAGTGACTGGCATGATGGGATAGAGAGACAGGCATGCTGTGATAGAGTGACATGCATGCTGTGATAGAGTGACAGGCATGATGGTATAGTGTGACAGGCAAGATGGAATAGAGTGACAGACATGCTGACATACAGTGACAGGATGATGGGATAGAGTGACAGGCATGCTGAGAAAGAGTGACAGGCATGATGGGATAGAGTGACAGGCATGCTGGGATAGAGTGACAGGCTGATGGGATAGAGTGACAGGCATGCTGAGATAGAGTGACAGGCTGATGGGATAGAGTGACAGGCTGATGGGATAGAGTGATAGGCATGCTGGGATAGAGAGACAGGCTGATGGGATAGAGTGACAGGCATGATGGGATAGAGTGACAGGCATGATGGGATAGAGAGACAGGCATGCTGGATTAGAGAGATAGGCATGATGGGATAGAGTGAGAGGCATGATGGGATAGAGAGACAGGCATGATGGGATAGAGTGACAGGCATGCTGGGATAGAGAGACAGGCATGATGGGATAGAGTGACAGGCATGATGGGATAGAGAGACAGGCATGCTGGATTAGAGAGACAGGCATGATGGGATAGAGAGACAGGCATGCTGGGATAGAGAGACAGGCATGATGGGATAGAGTGACAGGCATGCTGGGATAGAGTGACAGGCATGCTGGGATAGAGAGACAGGCATGATGGGATAGAGTGACAGGCATGATGGGATAGAGTGAGAGGCATGCTGGGATAGAGTGACAGGCATGCTGGGATAGTGACAGGCATGCTGGGATAGAGAGACAGGCATGCTGAGATAGAGTGACAGGCATGCTGGGATAGAGAGACAGGCATGATGGGATAGAGTGAGAGGCATGCTGGGATAGAGTGACAGGCATGCTGGGATAGTGACAGGCATGATGGGATAGAGAGACAGGCATGATGGGATAGAGTGACAGGAATGATGGGATAGAGAGACAGGCATGCTGGGATAGTGACAGGCATGATGGGATAGAGAGACAGGCATGATGGGATAGAGTGACAGGCATGATGGGATAGAGAGACAGGCATGATGGGATAGAGTGACAGGAATGATGGGATAGAGTGACAGGAATGATGGGATAGAGTGAGAGGCATGATGGGATAGAGAGACAGGCATGATGGGTTAGAGAGACAGGCATGCTGGGATAGAGTGACAGGCATGCTGGGATAGAGTGACAGGCAAGCTGGGATAGAGTGACAGGCATGCTGGGATAGAGTGACAAGCATTATGGGATAGAGTGACAGGAATAATGGGATAGAGTGAGAGGCATGATGGGATAGAGTGACAGGCATGCTGGGATAGAGTGACAGGCATTATGGGATAGAGTGACAGGCATGCTGGGATAGAGTGACAGGCATGATGGGATAGAGAGACAGGCATGATGGGATAGAGAGACAGGCATGCTGGGATAGAGTGACAGGCATGCTGGGACAGAGTGACAGGCAAGCTGGGATAGAGTGACAGGCATGCTGGGATAGAGTTACAGGCATGATGGGATAGAGTTACAGGCATGCTGGGACAGAGTGACAGGCATGCTGGGATAGAGTGACAGGCATGCTGGGATAGAGTGACAGGCATGATGGGATAGAGTGACAGGCATGCTGGGATAGAGTGACAGGCATGCTGGGATAGAGTGACAGGCATGATGGGATAGAGTGACAGGCATGCTGGGATAGAGTGACAGGCATGCTGGGATAGTAAGACAGGCATGATGGGATAGAGAGACAGGCAAGCTGGGATAGAGAGACAGGCATGCTGGGATAGAGTGACAGGCATGATGGGATAGAGGGACAGGCATGATGGGACAGAGTGACAGGCAAGCTGGGATAGAGTGACAGGCATGCTGGGATAGAGTGACAGGCATGATGGGATATAGTGACAGGCCTGATGGGATAGAGTGACAGGCATGCTGAGATAGAGTGACTGGCATGATGGGATAGAGAGACAGGCATGATGGGATAGAGTGACAGGCATGCTGAGATAGAGTGACTGGCATGATGGGATAGAGAGACAGGCATGATGGGATAGAGAGACAGGCATGCTGGGATAGAGTGACAGGCGTGATGGGATAGAGTGACAGGCATGCTGGGATAGAGTGACAGGCATGATGGGATAGAGAGACAGGCATGATGGGATAGAGAGACAGGCATGATGGGATAGAGTGACAGGCATGATGGGATAGAGTGACAGGCATGATGGGATAGAGTGACAGGCATGATGGGATAGAGTGACAGGCATGCTGAGATAGAGTGACTGGCATGATGGGATAGAGAGACAGGCATGATGGGATAGAGAGACAGGCATGCTGGGATAGAGTGACAGGCGTGATGGGATAGAGTGACAGGCATGCTGGGATAGAGTGACAGGCATGATGGGATAGAGAGACAGGCATGATGGGATAGAGTGACAGGCATGATGGGATAGAGAGACAGGCATGATGGGATAGAGAGACAGGCAAGCTAGGATAGAGTGACAGGCAAGCTGGGATAGAGTGACAGGCATGCTGGGATAGAGAGACAGGCATGATGGGATAGAGAGACAGGCAAGCTGGGATAGAGTGACAGGCATGCTGGGATAGAGTGACAGGCATGATGGGATAGAGGGACAGGCATGATGGGACAGAGTGACAGGCAAGCTAGGATAGAGTGACAGGCATGCTGGGATAGAGTGACAGGCATGCTGGGATAGAGTGACAGGCATTATGAGATATAGTGACAGGCCTGATGGGATAGAGTGACAGGCATGCTGAGATAGAGTGACTGGCATGATGGGATAGAGAGACAGGCTGATGGGATAGAGTGACAGGCATGCTGAGATAGAGTGACTGGCATGATGGGATAGAGAGACAGCCATGATGGGATAGAGAGACAGGCATGCTGGGATAGAGAGACAGGCATGCTGGGATAGAGTGACAGTTATGCTGGGATAGAGTGACAGGCATGCTGGGATAGAGTGACAGGCGTGATGGGATAGAGTGACAGGCATGCTGGGATAGAGTGACAGGCTGATGGGATAGAGTGACAGGCATGATGGGATAGAGAGACAGGCGTGATGGGATAGAGTGACAGGCAAGCTGGGATAGAGTGACAGGCGTGATGGGATAGAGTGACAGGCATGCTGGGATAGAGTGACAGGCATGATGGGATAGAGAGACAGGCATGCTGGGATAGAGTGACAGGCATGCTGGGATAGAGTGAGAGGCATGCTGGGATAGAGAGACAGGCATGATGGGATAGAGAGACAGGCATGATGGGATAGAGTGACAGGCATGATGGGATAGAGTGACAGGCATGATGGGATAGAGAGACAGGCATGATGGGATAGAGTGACAGGCTGATGGGATAGAGTGACAGGCATGCTGGGATAGAGTGACAGGCATGCTGGGATAGAGTGACAGGCTGATGGGATAGAGTGACAGGCTGATGGGATAGAGTGACATGCATGCTGTGATAGAGTGACAGGCATGATGGTATAGTGTGACAGGCATGATGGGATAGAGTGAGAGACATGATGGGATAGAGTGACAGGCATGCTGAGATAAAGAAACAGGCATGATGGGATAGAGTGACAGGCATGATGGGATAGAGTGGCAGGCATGCTGGGATAGAGAGACAGGCATGCTGGGATAGAGAGACAGGCATGCTGGGATAGAGTGACAGGCATGATGGGATAGAGAGACAGGCATGATGGGAATGTGTGACAGGCATGATGGGATAGAGTGAGAGGCATGCTGGGATAGAGTGAGAGGCATGCTGGGATAGAGTGACAGGCATGATGGGATAGAGTGAGAGGCATGATGGGATAGAGTGACAGGCATGGTGGGATAGAGTGAGAGGCAAGTTGGGGTAGAGAGATAGGAATGATGGGATAGAGTGAGGGTGCTGGTTATTTCACTTCTGTTATTAATGATAGTCGACCCAAATGCTGTATTAAGTCGTCTTTTCGATCAAGAGGGACACAGTTGAATGTAAAATCGTTTTGGGGATTCATGTATCCAAACAGGGTCTTTAACAGCCTCCACTTTTAATAAAATGTACTTTTCAAGTCATCAAAAGAACCGACCAACCAAAACCACTCTACCTGCTGATTAATCGTAGTGCCATAGGCTAGATGGGGGTTTCTCCTGAAACGAGGAATGTGACCTACTTGCATATGAATGACATGACGTTTTTACCTGCCAAATCTTGTTTTATTTGTCTGTGATCACCTTATTACCTGATCAAATGATACTTTACTCTAAAAATGTTTGTGTAGTCAATCGCACGCAGCAAATACAACAATCATTCCCTGCGTTCCGTTGCACTCTGCTTCATCTCCGCTACGATGTAGCATGCTCAAGAGTTTTGATTGGTTGGTTTTATTTAATAACTTGAAAAGCACATTATCATTAAAAGTATAGGGTTTTGGAGGCCCTCTTTGAATACACGAATCCCCAATATTATTTCACAATCAAATTTATCACTCTTGATCAAAGAAACGACTTAAAAAAAGTATTAGGGTCGAAAATCATTCATACAATCTTTGGTGACGTTTCACTCAGTGGCAGAGGTCAACTTCCTGTCAAGATCGCGCAGAAGCTAGAGCATCTCAGAAGGCGCTCTAAATGCTTCACACTAGAGTGCGCCACTTGTTGTGCCTAGCAACGATGAAACTACAGAACTCGTAGCCGCATTTGATTGGCTCATACTAAACACAACTAATTGGAAGTCACTCCACGCACTTGCACGGTAAACATGCTTCGAACCATGGAGTTTACATACCATGGAAGTGGCAAACGTGCCGATTGCTGTTACATTTCGAAGAAATAAATGTTTTCGTGCTCTCATCACCGTGGCAGAGTGGATTGTATGTCTTGGTTTGATATTTGTAGTAAACGTCGGCATTTATACCCATGAGTGTAACGATTTAGCAGACGACACACATGTTTGGATTCCCTTGACCTTCCTCTATGACTAGTGATGGTTACCTCCCTTTTGTTATTAATGGATTTTCGACCCTAATGCTTTTATGAAGCTGTCTATTCGATGAAGAGGGATATAAATGAATGTGAAATTATTTAGGGGATCCATGCATGTATCCAAAAAGGGCCTCCAAAAACCCTCTACTTTTAATGGTAACGTGCTCTTAAAATAATTAAAGAAACCGACCAATCGAAACTCCTGAGCCTGCTACACCGTAGCAGAGATGAAACAGAGTGCAACGGAACGCAGGGTAAGTGTCCGAGATTTCACGAAACGCTCACCGTTACAGCCGGCTAATCACAGTTAAGATAACAAGCGTAGGCGGGGGAAAGTCATATCTGCGGGGTATTGTCCAATCACAAGATATGGCATATGTAAATGCATGTGCAAATAGGTCGAACTCCACCTGTTGGGATAAACCAGCGTCTAACCTATGACAGTAGCAGAGTTGAGCTGCTCTACGTTTGCTCTATAACGGAACGCAGGGTTGCTGTGATAGAGGAACACACATGATGGGATTGAATGACAGGCATGCTGGGATAGAGTAAAAGGCATGATGGGATAGATTAAAAGGCATGATGGGATAGAGTAAGACGGCATGATGAGATAGAGTGACAGACAAGCTGGGATAGAGTAAAAGGCATGATGGGATAGAGTGACAGACATGATGGGATAGAGTAAAAGGCATGATGGGATAGAGTGACAGACATGATGGGATAGAGTAAAAGGCATGATGGGATAGAGTGACACACATGATGGGATAGAGTGAAAGGCATGATGGGATAACACATTGCATGCAAGGATATACAGAATAGCATGCGGGGATAGACAGAAGTAACCTAATCTGAACAGAACTTGAATTTTCAAAAAGTGTTGCACATGTACACGTATATCTCACTCACTGTTTGATGACTAAAGATTCATTTAGCTGCTCGTGCCATGTTCAGCCTTTAGAAACGGACAAACAATCGCAACGTAAACTTCAGGATGCACAAAGGTAAAGTCCGCTTTTGACATTGGTCTCAGCATATTTAAATCAGGCAGAAACTACAACTCTGTATTTTCTTTCTCTTTGTGAAGTCAAAAACACTAATTTCTTTGCTGCATCAACCTCAACCTCCATAGACCCATAATATCCCATTGTTTTTCACCGCAACTTCGCAGACAAGCCCAACCTGACACGGACAGCGTCTACACGTCCAAGTGGAAGTCCCCCGTCCTACCTGAGGAGAGGAAGCGGAGGAAGTTGGGGGAGCGCTTGTACAGCGGCAGCACGACGAAGATGGGCGTCTTCAGGGCCACGTCCACCTCCTCCTCCCGGACCTCCAGCTCTCGGAAGCGCTGCAGCGTCTCCACGGTGAAGGGGCCTGTGTCACACAGCAGCCATGCTCAGCTGGCAACAGGTGCACCCACACAGAGCATCTGCAGTGCTCACTTGTCTTAGTGAGGACTACAGATACAGCAACCTACACAGAGCATCTGCAGTGTGCACCTGTCTTAGTGAGGACTACAGACACAGCGACCTACACAGAGCATCTGCAGTGCACACCTGTCTAAGTGAGGACTACAGATACAGCGACCTACACAGAGCATCTGCAGTGCACACCTGTCTTAGTGAGGACTACAGACACAGCGACCTACACAGAGCATCTGTAGTACACAGCTGTCTTAGTGAGGACTACAGACACAGCGACCTACATAGAGCATCTGCAGTGCACACCTGTCTTAGTGAGGTACTATAGACACAGCGACCTACACAGAGCATCTGTAGTACACACCTGTCTTAGTGAGGACTACAGATACAGCGACCTACACAGAGCATCTGTAGTACACACCTGTCTTAGTGAGGACTACAGACACAGCGACCTACACAGAGCATCTGTAGTGCTCACCTGTCTTAGTGAGGACTACAGATACAGCGACCTACACAGAGCATCTGCAGTGCACACCTGTCTTAGTGAGGTACTATAGACACAGCGACCTACACAGAGCATCTGTAGTGCACACCTGTCTTAGTGAAAACTACAGATACAGCGACCTGTACAGAGCATCTGTAGTGCACACCTGTCTTAGTGAAAACTACAGATACAGCGACCTACACAGAGCATCTGTAGTGTGCACCTGTCTTAGTGAGGACTACAGATACAACGACCTACACAGAGCATCTGCAGTGCACACCTGTCTTAGTGAGGACTACAGATTCAACGACCTACACAGAGCATCTGCAGTGCACACCTGTCTTAGTGAGGACTACAGATACAACGACCTACACAGAACATCTGTATTACACACCTGTCTTAGTGAGGTACTATAGATAGAACGACCTACACAGAGCATCTGTAGTGCATACCTGTCTTAGTGAGGACTACAGATACAACGACCTACACAGAACATCTGTATTACACACCTGTCTTAGTGAGGTACTATAGATAGAACGACCTACACAGAGCATCTGTAGTGTGCACCTGTCTTAGTGAGGACTACAGATACAGCGACCTACACAGAGCATCTGCAGTGCTCACCTGTCTTAGTGAGGACTACAGACACAGCGACCTACACAGAGCATCTGTAGTACACAGCTGTCTTAGTGAGGACTACAGACACAGCGACCTACACAGAGCATCTGTAGTGCTCACCTGTCTTAGTGAGGACTACAGACACAGCGACCTACACAGAGCATCTGTAGTACACAGCTGTCTTAGTGAGGACTACAGACACAGCGACCTACACAGAGCATCTGTAGTACACACCTGTCTTAGTGAGGTACTATAGATACAGCGACCTACACAGAGCATCTGTAGTGCTCACCTGTCTTAGTGAGGACTAGAGATACAGCAACCTACACAGAGCATCTGTAGTACACAGCTGTCTTAGTGAGGACTACAGACACAGCGACCTAAACAGAGCATCTGTAGTACACACCTGTCTTAGTGAGGTACTATAGACACAGCGACCTACACAGAGCATCTGTAGTGCTCACCTGTCTTTGTGAGGACTAGAGATACAGCAACCTACACAGAGCATCTGTAGTACACACCTGTCTTAGTGAGGTACTATAGACACAGCGACCTACACAGAGCATCTGCAGTGCACACCTGTCTTAGTGAGGACTACAGATACAGCGACCTACACAGAGCATCTGCAGTGCACACCTGTCTTAGTGAGGTACTATAGACACAGCGACCTACACAGAACATCTGCAGTGCACACCTGTCTTAGTGAGAACTACAGACTCAGCGACCTACACAGAGCATCTGTAGTACACAGCTGTCTTAGTGAGAACTACAGATACAGCGACCTACACAGAGCATCTGTAGTACACAGCTGTCTTAGTGAGGACTATAGACACAGCGACCTACACAGAGCATCTGTAGTACACACCTGTCTTAGTGAGGACTACAGACACAGCGACCTACACAGAGCATCTGTAGTGTGCTCCTGTCTTAGTGAGGTACTATAGACACAGCGACCTACACAGAGCATCTGTAGTACACACCTGTCTTAGTGAGGACTACAGACACAGCGACCTACACAGAGCATCTGTAGTACACACCTGTCTTAGTGAGGACTACAGATACAGCGACCTACACAGAGCATCTGCAGTGTACACCTGTCTTAGTGAGAACTACAGACACAGCGACCTACACAGAACATCTGTAGTACACAGCTGTCTTAGTGAGGTACTATAGACACAGCGACCTACACAGAGCATCTGCAGTGCACACCTGTCTTAGTGAGAACTACAGATACAGCGACCTACACAGAGCATCTGTAGTACACACCTGTCTTAGTGAGGACTACAGACACAGCGACCTACACAGAGCATCTATAGTACACAGCTGTCTTAGTGAGGACTACAGATACAGCGACCTACACAGAGCATCTGTAGTACACAGCTGTCTTAGTGAGGACTACAGACACAGCGACCTACACAGAGCATCTGTAGTGTGCACCTGTCTTAGTGAGGTACTATAGACACAGCGACCTACACAGAGCATCTGCAGTGTGCACCTGTCTAAGTGAGAACTACAGATACAGCGACCTACACAGAACATCTGTAGTACACACCTGTCTTAGTGAGGACTAAAGACACAGCGACCTACACAGAGCATCTGTAGTGTGCACCTGTCTTAGTGAGGACTACAGTTACAGCGACCTACACAGAAACACCACAGAGGTGTACAAAATGGCGACCCAATTCGAAATGCAATGTTGCAGGTAGGCGTAGAACTGTCAGTATCAGTAGCAGCACCTAATGGTGTAACCAGTGACAAATACACTCCTGTCTTTGTGAGGTACTACAGATACAATGACCTGCACAGGACATCTGTAGTGCACACCTGTCTTAGTGAAGACTTCAGATACAATGACCTGCACATGTCAAGCCACAGGTTGACAGTGTGAATAAATATTAATAAATACATGTACACAAAAAAGAAAAATTTGATCGTGGCCGGGTTTCGAGCCGGGGTCCTCTGTGTTGGTGGACCGGTGGCGTTGCCACTGGACCACCGATACTTGAAGTCATAACTATCAAAATTGTCCTTTAGCCTTTTTTATTAAAAAAAAAAGTTTCATAGAATATGACGATGGAGCAGGAACTCCTCGTCATACCCAGAATCCTCCTGCTCCCTGCTCTGACCGTTTGAGAAAGAGGGAGTCTCCCGAAAACTCTCGCTCTTACCTGAGATTGGTGAAGGGATGATTCTCTTCCCAATGGGGACGCTACAGTATTCCAAGATTGGAATCTGAGTGTATTATATTTGTAATCAAATGTAATTAAGAAGTGCGAAGTAGTTGGACGGAATATACACAGGTGGACTGGTGAGTGTTCTTCTTTTTTTTTTGGATAGCCACATTAGAAAGGGATAGTCTCAGTTTATTGCTAGTAAATTCTTGTTGTTGAGTTAATCATTATTTAGGATAATTGTTTGTAAGAGTTGAAGAAAATGAATTTTGGAAAGTGCGTGACGTCAAATTGATAATTTTCCTTTTTAAGAACGTCATCACGTCACTATTTGACCCAGTCATTCAACTGAAAACTTATACAATTATTTTTATGAAGCTAGGTTTGTCTTGGTTTTGTGGAATTATCATTTAATGTAAATTGGGACATATATTATGGGGATCCAATTAAATATTTTTCTTTAGCACCTGTCTCGCCATCCCGACTCGTGGTGGACTTCACTGTTATCCTGTTGCTTCGCCATCCCGACTTGTGATGGACTTGACGTGGAGGGACAATCCGGAGAACGGAAGATTTCTTCGGGGGAAGCGGTCCCTTCGCCAAATGAGAGACTGGTGATTGGTTGGGACCCGCCTCTTCGTCAAGTGGAGATCCTGGGCGGTCAGCTGACTTTTGGGGAAGATTGTGGGAACTCTTGGGTGGGGGAGATTCGGGAAATTGAATAGTTAGGAATCAAATACTGTGGGAAAATCACTTTAGTTTTTTTTTAGTGTGATAATATCCTGATTTTGGTGGTCTAAAATTAATAAATATCTGTTTAGTTAATCTCCAATTGTGTGGTATCTTATAAGAAGTGGATGAATGTCTTTGAATGATTGCTTGTGTGTATAAAGAAAAACCTAAGGAATCCAGTCTATCGTTCCGGAAAAAAGAACCCAAGGATTTGATGACTGTGATCCCATCAGCAGTTGTACGGTCCTGACAAAAATGGTGGCAGCGGTGGGATAGATTGGATTTGCTAAGGTGTGTTTTGTCCTTGTCGAAGGGTGGGTGAGGTGCGAGTGAACTTGGGAAGAAAATAGATTTACAATGTAGGAATTCGTGATTTTTTTTAATTATATGAAAGTGCCTGTATTAGACAAGGATGGCTGCTCCTCAGGGGGGATTGGAGTTGCGCTCTGGGAAGGTGACGCAACGCTCTGATAAAAGCACTACTGGGCCTGAAATAACATCTCAGACACCCACGAGTGTCACTTTGACAAGTACACCTCGCATTGCAGAGAAATTTTCCAGAGACAATGGAGCTCAGAGACTGGCCGAAACTGGGTTACTACAGCCACAACGAGAAGAAAAGAGGATGGAAAGCCTTAATTATCTCTTTGCAGAAGTCTCTCCACAGGGTGATAGTCGGATGGTCATAAATCCGACTCTACCGGAGTTTGACGAGGATGCTGCTATGGAGAAGTATGCGGAGATGGGTAGGAGGTTACAGTTGAGGGATTCGGCATTAACCCAGTTTATTATCGAAAAGACTGATTCGGCTAGAGTGGCTCATGATACAAAACTACGGGCGGATAAGGAGGAACGATATCGCCGAGAGGAGTTGCGGTGTCGCAAAGAAGAGTTGGCATTGCAGAGAGATCAGCTGAAGTTGTTGCAAAACCAAATGGAGCAGCAGCAAAATCATCTTGACTCCATGTGGTCTCGTGGTGATGCTGAGGGAAGCAGAGAAAGAGATGACTACAAGCTCATCTTGCCATGTCTGAAAGACAATGAAGACATTGATTCCTTCTTGCTCCATTACGAGAACATATGTACACCAAGGAACTGGGATGACTTCAAGAAGGTTTCTCGTCTTGTTCCTTTGCTGTCGGGGAAAGCCTTGAAAGCGTACCATGAGCTGCTAAAAGAAAATTCTGATCCTACCTATGGTCAAATGAAGCAGGCGATATTGGAGGAATACCGACTCACTCCTGAACACTACCGAAGGCAGTTCAGAACCATAAACAAAAGTCAAGATGAGAATTTCAAACAGTTCGGCCGAAAACAGAGGCTGATTTTTGATCGCTGGTTCGAGATGCTGGGCGTAGACAAGGATGACCCAGAAGAGGTGATTGAGGTGTTCTTGTTGGAGCAATTCATGAGTACCTTATCAGGAGAATTGGCTATTCATGTCAAAGAGAAGAAGCCAGCAACAGCTAAGGAAGCAGCCGAATATGCATTCCTCCACCTCGAAGCAAAGAAAGAGGTAGAGCTTGACCGCAAAGCACGAGGTTCAAATGCTGTTGGGATATTTCAACTAAGGAGAGTTCCTCAAACAGAGCAAACCACTGGTATCTCTGAAATTTCATCACCACATTCTGCGGAAGTAGAACGGGTCGGCAGAAACTTCAAGAAAGCATCAACCGGAGACAGAGCAAAGAAGATATCGGAGTACCTGAAGAAATTGAGGCCTGAGAAGAAAACAGAGTTGAGAAAGGCGAACAAGTGCTTCAAATGCGAAAAATCGGGGCATACAATTTGGACCTGTACAGCAGTGAATGCGATCCAACTTGAAAATACATCCGCTGGGAACAACAGGAACTCCGCTAAAGACTCTGAGAAACCAAATGGACGAGACCCATTGTGGGCACATCTGGAACCCTTGTGCGACCAATGCGAGAAGATTAACTGGAGACGGGATCTTCGAGTGCGGGTTGATGGAAAAGTGGTGGATGCCATGCGAGATACTGGAGCTGACGATTTGTGTATCCGACCTGAGCACGTCAACAAGGAAAACTACCTGGGAACTACGGAGAAAGTTGTTTTGGCGGACCTGAAGGTGCAAGGTGAATACCCACGAGCTGTAGTGGAGTTGGAATCACCTTTTGTGAAGGGATTGGTTCAGTGTTTTGTCATCAACGATTTGGGGGTTGACGTTTTGATCGGTGAAAACCTGAGGCTTGCTGATGGCAGTCTCCTGGAGAATGTACCTGTCTACCCCAAGAAGCAGTTGTTGGCAGTTACGAGGGCACAAGCCAAAAGGGAGGCTCAGCCACATGAACTTGTTCCCGTCCGAGGCATAAACGAACTCGATGTCAAGCCTGACCGACTTAGGAAACCCCAAGAAGAAGAGGACGGAGGAAGAGGAAGAAGAAGAAGAAGACGAAAGAAGAGGAAGGAGATGAAGAAGATCTTCGTAGGTGGCATCAAGAAAGACACAACCGAAGACCAGATTAGATCCGTGTTCTCCCAGTTCGGAACCCTGGAGTCTGTGGAGATGATCAAGGAGAAAGGCACAGACAAGGTCCGAGGTTTCTGCTTCGTGACTTTCAAAGACTACGATGCTGTAGACAAGGCAGTCTTGATCAAGAGACACGATGTAAATGGTCGAAAGGTTGAGGTGAAGAAGGCCCTATCCAGGTCTGAGATGAATCAGAAAGGCAGCATGCGCGGCGGTCGTGGCCCCAGAACGGGCAGAGCCATGGTTGGTGGCAGAAGGTTTGGAGGAGGCCGTGAAGAATGGGGGAGACAAGGTGGCGGCTATGGAGGAGGATATGGTGGAGGAAACTACCACCAATCAGGTGTCCACAGCAGTGTCTATGGCGTGGGCATTACAACACTACAACATCAACATTCGAGCTATTCCAGGGATGGAAAACCGTGGAGCAGACTTCCTCAGTAGTCTTAATCTTTGAAAAAAAAATTTAGCATACTGCCGTAGGGGGGGGGGGGGGGGGGTTTCAGAGATGACATGAGTTGCGAATTACCAAGGAAATTCGAACTAACCTTGGGGGTATTGTCAAGCCACAGGTTGACAGTGTGAATAAATATTAATAAATACATGTACAGAAAAAAGAAAAATCTGATCGTGGCCGGGTTTCGAGCCGGGGTCCTCTGTGTTGGTGGACCGGTGGCGTTGCCACTGGACCACCGGTACTTGAAGTCATAACTATCAAAATTGTCCTTTAGCCTTTTTTATTAAAAAAAAGTTTCATAGAATATGACGATGGAGCAGGAACTCCTCGTCATACCCAGAATCCTCCTGCTCCCTGCTCTGACCGTTTGAGAAAGAGGGAGTCTCCCGAAAACTCTCGCTCTTACCTGAGATTGGTGAAGGGATGATTCTCTTCCCAATGGGGACGCTACAGTATTCCAAGATTGGAATCTGAGTGTATTATATTTGTAATCAAATGTAATTAAGAAGTGCGAAGTAGTTGGACGGAATATACACAGGTGGACTGGTGAGTGTTCTTCTCTTTTTTGGATAGCCACATTAGAAAGGGATAGTCTCAGTTTATTGCTAGTAAATTCTTGTTGTTGAGTTAATCATTATTTAGGATAATTGTTTGTAAGAGTTGAAGAAAATGAATTTTGGAAAGTGCGTGACGTCAAATTGATAATTTTCCTTTTTAAGAACGTCATCACGTCACTATTTGACCCAGTCATTCAACTGAAAACTTATACAATTATTTTTATGAAGCTAGGTTTGTCTTGGTTTTGTGGAATTATCATTTAATGTAAATTGGGACATATATTATGGGGATCCAATTAAATATTTTTCTTTAGCACCTGTCTCGCCATCCCGACTCGTGGTGGACTTCACTGTTATCCTGTTGCTTCGCCATCCCGACTTGTGATGGACTTGACGTGGAGGGACAATCCGGAGAACGGAAGATTTCTTCGGGGGAAGCGGTCCCTTCGCCAACTGAGAGACTGGTGATTGGTTGGGACCCGCCTCTTCGTCAAGTGGAGATCCTGGGCGGTCAGCTGACTTTTGGGGAAGA
>JAWQFJ010021107.1:27500-102500 GCA_034096865.1 Theodoxus fluviatilis | reverse complement strand
GATGTCACCGTCCAAGATTAAACGGGGCGAAAGTACGGAAAACGACATCATATATTTCAACCATAATTTTTTTCGTGTGTATTCCATAAAAAACAGCATGTTCGTAGAGGAAATATCGGTGATTTTATTGTATTTTTTGCACAGCAGTGTAAATATCAGGAAACAATGTACGGGATTTAGGGCGCTTAGAACTGTATTCAGCCCAACCGATTTTGATGGTGAAAATGATTTTCCCTTCTCTTCTTTCTTCCCTTTTAAAATCCATTTTGGGAGGGGGAGGGGGGTTGAGGGGGGGAGGGGGGATATATTTTGGCTTTGTTTCTTTGTTTTTTGTTTTCGAGCTGTTATGCGAACGAACGAACGAACGAACGAACGAATACTTTATTGTAGAGGCCATCGGCCCAGGACAATGACTCAGAATCAAACATTTTCTAATGATAGAGACCTTTTCTTAGATGATTGAAATAAATAAGAACTCACACATCTCACTCTTTCTCTCTCATCACTTGAAAAACATACTGCTATGCTGCCTTGCATGGTGAGTCCTATACAAAAGTGCAGGTATTTCATCCTTAAATCTTCATATACTGTTATGCAAGATACGATTTTTAATAACAGTGATGAGGATGTGGAAACACACTGTCAATGCCTGTTTGTTAGCTCTTTTTTCAATAACTTGTATCTATTAAAGGAGACCTTTACTCAGAGTTAACTGTGTGAAACTGATTTTTTGTATTTCAGCCTTGTTTCGCTAGCACGGTCACACATCTCCAGCAGCCACTCACCTGGTAAGACAGCGTACACTGGATGTCTCCGGACTTCTGTACACAGCGTCCCAGCTCTGTGTCTTCGTGAGCTGTCACGATGTCCTGCATACATTCTGGAATCTTCTTGGCCACAGCCTCCAGTGTCTTCCTGTACACACAGTGGAGTCATTGTCTGTCTGTCTGCACACACAGTAGACTCAATGTCTGTCTGTCTGCACACACAGTGGACTCAATGTCTGTCTGTCTGCACACACAGTGGACTCAATGTCTGTCTGTCTGCACACACAGTGGACTCAATGTCTGTCTGTCTGCACACACAGTGGACTCAATGTCTGTCTGTCTGCACACACAGTGGACTCAATGTCTGTATGTCTGTGTGTCTGCACACACAGTGGACTCAATGTCTGTCTGTCTGCACACACAGTGGACTTAATGTCTGTGTGAACACACAGTGGACTCAATGTCTGTCTGTCTGTACACACAGTGGACTCAATGTCTGTCTGTCTGTACACACAGTGAACTCAATGTATGTGTGTCTGCACACACATTGGACTCAATGTCTGTCTGTCTGCACACACAGTGGACTTAATGTCTGTCTGTCTGCACACACAGTGGACTTAATGTCTGTCTGTGTGTACACACAATGGACTCATTGTGCGTCTGTCTGTACACAAAGTGGAGTCATTGTATGTCTGTCTGTACACCCAGTGGACTTAATGTCTGTATGTCTGTACACACAGTGGACTCAATGTCTGTCTGTCTGTACACACAGTGGACTTAATGTCTGTATGTCTGCACACACAGTGGACTCAATGTCTGTCTGTCTGTACACACAGTGGACTCAATGTCTGTCTGTCTGCACACACAGTGGACTCAATGTCTGTCTGTCTGCACACACAGTGGACTTAATGTCTGTCTGTCTGCACACACAGTGGACTCAATGTCTGTCTGTCTGCAGACACACACATCCTGTCCCAATACACACACACTCTGTCTGTCTGCAGACACACACATCCTGTCCCAATACACACACACTCTGTCTGTCTGCACACACACACATCCTGTCCCAATACACACACACTGTCTGCAGACACACACATCCTGTCCCAATACACACACACTCTGTCTGTCTGCACACACACACACATCCTGTCCCAATACACACACACTCTGTCTGCAGACACACACATCCAGTCCCAATACACACACACTGTCTGCAGACACACACATCCAGTCCCAATACACACACACTCTGTATGTCTGCAGACACACACATCCAGTCCCAATACACACACACTGTCTGCAGACACACACATCCTGTCCCAATACACACACACTGTCTGCAGACACACACATCCAGTCCCAATACACACACACTGTCTGCAGACACACACATCCAGTCCCAATACACACACACTCTGTCTGTCTGCAGACACACACATCCAGTCCCAATACACACACACTCTGTCTGTCTGCACACACACACACATCCTGTCCCAATACACACACACTGTCTGCAGACACACACATCCTGTCCCAATACACACACACTGTCTGCAGACACACACATCCAGTCCCAATACACACACACTCTGTCTGTCTGCAGACACACACATCCTGTCCCAATACACACACACTCTGTCTGTCTGCAGACACACACATCCAGTCCCAATACATACACACTCTGTCTGTCTGCAGACACACACATCCAGTCCCAATACACACTCTGTCTGTCTGCAGACACACACATCCAGTCTTTAGTAGTCCTTGGGAGTCGGCAAGCAAGAAGCTGGTACATCGAAGATGCTAGGCGGATTGGCAGGTCGTGTTCCTCCAGGAATTTTCACAGTTTGGTGATCCGCTGGCCAGTGTCTCTCGCAAACGAAAAACTTCTCTGGGTCGATGGAAAAGTTCTTGCGTGGAGGCACATTGTATGCAAGTCATACCACATCTACACTTATTTGCTGCATTATAGTTACCTTTGCAGTTAACTACACCACACTTCGTCGGCATTCTGAAAAAAACACTTGCTACGAGCAGACGTACACAATCAAAACACTTGCTACGAGCAGACGTACTTCGCGGGCCGCCATTACAGTGTAGATCGAACAACTGGTTTGCGAATGCGAGTTGCAAAATAGTCCACACTTGAAGAAACCGTGATCTCTTAACAGAGTCTTTTAGTGTCATTTAACTTTACTTGAAACACTTTCATAACAATGTGAAACAGTACATGGGCTTTTGGAGTAAAATAATCGAAATATATTTATTAATTTTTTTACAGTATATTACTACTCGCAACCCGTGTGATGTTTTGCTAAAAATAGATCTCAGCTGCCTGCCAGCTCGAATCGCGTTGGCCTTTGCTAGCTGCGCTGAATCTAAGCTTTGCAAGTCCTTCTCTTTAGTAGTCCTTGCCTTCACCACAAACTTTTTTACAGGAGCCTTACCAGTAAACTAAAGCATTCTATTACCTATCTATTGTGTGTGTGCATATGAGTGTAATCCAACCCATGCACAGGAGCCTTCAGTTGACTAAAACATTCCATAACCTATGAATTATGTGTATGTGTGTGTGTGTGTGTGTTTGCAGGGACCTGACCAAGACCTTCATCACGTTCCCCAAGCCCCTTGTGGCGGCCATGACGGGGCCGGCGGTGGGGCTTGGTGTGGGAGTGCTGGCGCTGTGCGATGTGGTGTATGCCAGCGACAAGGCCCTCTTCTTCCTGCCCTACAGCCAGCTGGCCCAGACCCCGGAGGGTTGCCTCTCCTTCACGCTGCCCCAGAGGGCAGGCCTCGCAGTGGTGAGTTTCCTCTCCTGGTGCGACAATGGTTTGATGTACGATGTCTCGCACTGCCTTTTTCCACTCCTTGCTGCAGTTTCTGTATAGACCTGGCTGTCAGCTATGCCCCAGTGTCACCCTCTTATCTTTCCCTCCTCTGACTCATTGTTGTAGATTTAGTAGTGGACCTGGGGAAGAAAGGCCTGATCTTCCCTGGCAGGTGATGAATTTAGAGAAGTATTAGAGAAGGAAGACTGCAGAGCTGGCTTGCACTTTCAACTTTCTGTGGGTAGGAAGAAATGCTGTGGGTATGATGGCTAAAGTGCAATATAGCATCATGGAATATATCATGCTTTATTTTGTCATAAAGTTTTTGTATGCACAGTGCTTAGAACCATGGGATATGTGCTATGAGGATATCATCATCATCATTGTCATCATCATTGCTGTCATCATCATCATCATCATCATCATCATCATCATCATCATCATCATAGAGCAGTAAGGATATGTGTACATACAGCCAAATCTGCTCATTGTTTATAACCCCCCTCTCCCAAACCCCCTCCCCCCTCCCCCATCCCATGCCCCCCACCCTTCCACTCCCACCCCCACCCAGTCAGGTTACAGATACATTGGCTGTGGGTAGGGCTAGGGATCTCTAGGTATGCCTGGGAGAGTGCTTGTCTACAGCTCTATGAGAGTGGCTGGCCCCTGTTGCAGGGCAATGAACTGCTGCTGTCTGGGAGGAAGATCACTGCCATGGAGGCCTACCAAGTGGGGCTGGTGTCGCAGGTCTTCTGGCCCACTGCCCTCATGCAGGAAGTCATCCCCCGCGCCCAGCAGATGGCACTCTGCTCCCCCAAGGTCTGTAGCACTTCTGTCTTTTTCCTCCATTTGTTTTCTTCCATTCTGTGTACTTGCTGTTGTCCTATCTGTCTTTCTCCTTCATTTGTGTACTTGCTGTTGTCCTCTCTGTCTTTCTCCTTCATTTGTTTTCTTCCAATCTGTGTACTTGCTGTTATCCAACTTGTCTTTCTCCTCCATTTGTTTTCTTCCATTCTGTGTACTTGCTGTTATCCTCTCTGTCTTTCTCCTTCATTTGTTTTCTTCCAATCTGTGTACTTGCTGTTATCCAACTTGTCTTTCTCCTTCATTTGTTTTCTTCCATTCTGTGTACTTGCTGTTGTCCTCTCTGTCTTTCTCCTTCATATGTTTTCTTCCATTCTGTGTACTTGCTGTTGCCCTCTCTGTCTTTCTCCTCCATATGTTTTCTTCCATTCTGTGTACTTGCTGTTGTCCAATCTGTCTTTCTCCTTCATTTGTTTTCTTCCATTTTATATACCAATGCATCATCCTAAGTGTCAGAAGAGAGACACAGAGAGAGAGAGAGAGAGAGAGAGAGAGAGAGAGAGAGAGAGAGAGAGAGAGAGAGAGAGAGAGAGAGAGAGAGAGAGAGAGAGAGAGAGAGAGAGAGACAGACAGACAGACAGACAGACAGACAGACAGACAGACAGACAGACAGACAGACAGACAGACAGACAGACAGACAGACACACAGACAGACAGACACACAGACAGACAGACACACAGACAGACACACAGACAGACAGACAGACAGACAGACAGACAGAGATAGAGGGAGGGAGGGAGGGAGGGAGGGAGGGAGGGAGGGAGGGAGGGAGGGAGAGAGAGAGAGAGAGAGAGAGAGAGAGAGAGAGAGAGAGAGAGAGAAAGAGAGAGACAAATGAACTAATTTTACTCATCCTCTTCTAGTGAGATCACTGGAAGATGAACTAAAATTGCTCGACATGTTAACGCCCTGACGGATGATAGGTTAAAAAAAAAGCTTGTTTAACATAACAAATGAATGAATGTTTCTTTATATTTTTATAATCACCAGGCACTGGAGGCAACCAAACTTCTGGTGCGCAGCCACCATCGCACCAAGCTGGAGCTGACGTGCGAGACAGAGTGCAACATGCTTCTGGAGCGGTGGCCTGGCCCCGAGTGCCAGCGTGCAATGGCTGCCTACCTCAGTGATGACAAAAACTACATGCTGTGAAGACCAAACAAACTGCATGCATACACTACAGCTTTAACTGCTTAATGTGAAGACTAAATCCTTGCATTTGCAGCAACAACTACATGCTGTGAAGACCAACAAACTGCATGCAAATACTACAACTATGTACTGTAAGGACAAACTGCATGCAAATACAGCAACAACTACTCTCTGTGAAGGGAGAAGTCTGAGAATGGACAAGAAAATCTAAATGCTGTGAGGTCAACGTCCTTGGAAATGCAGCTACAGAGACATGCTGGGGAGAGAAGCTCTAGGGATTCTTGACAACACCTACTTGCTGTGAAGAGGAATGCAAGGGATAAGCAACTACACGAGGAGATACTATATGAATGCACTACAACAACTACATCCTGGGAAGAGAGGCACTTTGGATACATGACATCAGCCACATGCTGTGAAGAGACTAGGGATATATAACAACTACATCCTGCGAAGAACCCCTAGGGATAGATTATTACAGCCACAGATTTAGAAGAGAAAATCCAGGGATAGACAGCAAGAACTATATGATCTGAGGAGATACCCCCAAGAGTAGGGAGCAGCAGTTACTGTGAGGGAAAAGACCAGACACACACAATAACTGCTGCACACTGTGAAGAGAAACTCCGAGCTCCAAACGTAGCTAATTACTACAAGCTGTGAGGCTGACACACCAGGCTCACACAACAACTACATACTCTCAGGAGATGTGTCAACAACCACACTTTGAGAGAAACTTTGGGATAGAAATGACGACTTCATTTGCGAATAGTGCACCAGCTGTTAGGATGACAAGAGCTTAGCATGAACCACATGTTGCTACAAAGAAGATATTTACATACTATAAAGAGAAGCATCAAACATTGACATGAGCACGGCAGAATGAAAAGCAAGTAGCTGGTTATGACTGCTCCTTTTTGTTGAGAACCAAGCAGCAATGGAGGAAGATCAGCAGCTTGACATGGGACTCACTGAAAAGCCAAGACAGGGGTCACAAGCTGTGTGGAGAAATGGAGGGGAATAAAAAAGCCAGGCAGCAAGTAGCCATGACAACAATTTCATGAAAGTCTTGAAGCAGCAGCAAGGCCATTACCGATTTGCTGTGAAGAAAAGCAGCAGGCAGCACCCATGCCAACATCTTGTGAGGCAGCACCCATGCCAACATCTTGTGAGGCAGCACCCATGCCAACATCTTGTGAGGCAGCACCCATGCCAACATCTTGTGAGACATGCAGCAGAAGCTAGGCAACAAACTACTTGCTTTGAAGAGGGAAAGAAGATAGCACTAAGAGCAACATTTTGACACTCCTGCATTGCCAGGACAGTTGGCAACACGTGGCTGTGAGAATATTGAAACAGCAAGCAAGGACAAGGAGATAATTTGCTTAATGGCTAAGAACACCATGATCTGACCAAAGAGATGTCAGGAAAGACCATTTGTGTCAAGTGAAGCCAGGTGCTACTGCTCCCTGTAAAAACAGTGAGAAGTCTTGGACTCTCACTGATTGGTGAGAAGACTTTTGAAGAAAACAGCCTTGGATTACCTGATCTTGACAGACCAAAAGCTGCCGTTTAATCAGCACAGATGTGCAGGTCCGTATTGACATCTCACGAGTCCTTGCAGCATTGTCATTGTTTTTCTAGTAAAAAATGAATCTGTGAGGAGAAGACCTGAAGACCACAGTCCAGTGGAGAAGAAGTGTCTCACATCTGTATCCGCAGCCCTGGCCTTCGGTGTTTTTTGTGCTGTGTGTGTGCATGAATATGTGTGTGAATATGTGTGTGTGTGTGTGAATATGTGTGTGTTCGTGCATGCAGAAGCACATTGCTTTGTTAAAGTTGCAAGCATTGCTGAAAATGCAAAACTAGGCAGATAAGGTATCCAGTCCATCTTTGTATTATGGAAGAGGCTGCACATTGTTTTATCATAGAAACACACTTGGGCAGCTAGACACTTTTTGTCTGATGTTTTCTTCCAGACGAAAGGACAGAGATATTGAAATTTTCAAATCTTCTTACTCTTGCAAATACTTTGGCAGCAGGGAGCATTTATTGCATGCAGTGGCCTCATTGACCCTGTTGTTTCTGACTTGGGGTCAGAAAAGTTGATAATTCTCTCATTGCCCTTTGAGACGATGCTTGCCAGACACGCCGGCATTGAGTTGATGTGTGCTGGGGGCTCTTAAGTTTGGAGATGACTCGGATCAGTCGGTCCCTGAGCCTCTACTTCTCTTCAGATCTCTAGACGAAGCTCTCGGGGATCCAATACTTTGGCACCTCTCCCTTTCTAAGGAGATTTGTTACAAGTGACAGACACTGTATTGAACCATCAACAGAGGATTATGTCCAACCTTAATCTTCCATTGGTGTTTTGGAAAACGTGTGGGAAGGGGCGCATGGGTGAAGAAGCTGAACCCTGGTCTCATTGGTTTCCTTAAAGATTTTGCCTGTGGACGCTGTCACTAGTGCTGGACAGTGGCCAGATCCCTCCACACTTAATGCCTCAACCACACTTTGTCTTGATATTTTACCCCCATTTCTTGATTTAAAAGTTTTATTGGATGCCTTTGTACTAGTTGCTTGTCAGAGCTTAGCCCATCCAATTTGGAGATGGCTATGTTTACAGACCTTTCCTTCTGTGCTGCATGACCCTCATAAAGTGGATGTGAAAATCCTCTTCTGTGTTCTTATCCAGAGTCAACTCTTTAGATCTAATTTGATATTTTACCTGTTTTTAGAATGCCTTTGTGTGCAGTATGTTCCATTTTATTGGCTGTTGAAGTGTTACCCACAAAGTTCCATAAATCAGAAAATGCTAGCTTGTTACACAGTTTGCTTGTGTCAGTTCCTGCATATGTACATGTATGCAGACTGACCCGAGAATGTTACTCGGGATGCATTGTTTGTTTTTTAATCGCTGCAGCCCAGCAGGTCTGTCTTACGACTCCTCATTATGAAACGCACAATCGTCAGGCTGCCTTTGATGCAGTTGAGTCTTGAGATGCGGATCCACTCCGTATCCTCACTCTTCCTTCCTCCCTTTCATCCGGCAGCTGTTAGTGGCCTATAAGGATTTGTGTGTCAGTTTCAGCACTTGGCAACAGGTCTGTCATTTTGGCAGCCCACCTTCACCTGAACTTGTCTTGCCATCGCTGATGATTGGGCGGAATTGAATGCAGAGGGAAAGGGAAGACCTCAAGTGCCAGACTGGATAATGATTCACTTATAGGATTCTCTTTGTCTGGGGATTATGGATTTTTTAACTCCTTCATTTAATTTAAAGTGTAGTTGGAAATCTGTGTACAGAGAAATAACTAGTATTCCTGCTGACACAGTGTTTGTGTAGGATGGTTCGTGCCACTCATCCACTCGTTTCAATGTGACTGGAGGAGTTCACCTGTGTGTTCATGTATTTAAGGTAGAGCACCTTTGAAGGTGTGTGGAATGTTGTCTGATTAGGGGTCAGATGTGATCACTTCCATACGAGAAATGGAACAAGACTGTCTCATGCTCTTTTGTCCCATCTTCCTGTTCCCTGTAAGTGAAAATCATGCATTGTCAATGTTGCATGACCACTGCTGCCTTGTGCGTGCATTTGCATGCCTGCCAAAAATCAAGGAAACAATGCCTATATTCTCAACCTGAAGCAACTGGAAACTTTTTCCTGGTGGACTGTGACCATTGATTAACGTCACATTCAGGTCCAGGTCCAGGCATGAAGAAGTTGTGTTTCTCTCACAAGCGGATGAAGCCCCCTACCATTTGTATATACTCTCAGCACTACAAACATCTTTTGAGTGTAACTGTTGATATTCACAGGAGGCTCAAACTGTGCAACCAAATCCATGCATGTTGAAGTGTGTGTTAACCTGTTCTGTGGCCAGCTCAGTGTTGAGCAATTTCCTTATTGAACTTGACCAAGGTAGTGGAACGCTTGGGGGAGATATGTTGGTGACTTGACCTTAAAGGCTGACAGTCCCGGGACACAGGGCTAAAACTTAGTCACTCACTTCCTGTGGTGATAACCATATTCTAATGTCATATATGATGTGGACATTTTAAAAAATAAGCAGAGTATTCATACAAGACTTGTGAGCTTTTTGTAGGCAAGCTTGAAAAGTTCTTGCAAGGTTCGAGTGGGACATTATGAGATATCCTATTCTTTCTCAGTTACTGTGTTAATAAGTCATACACGTGGAGGCAGCGAATTCTAATTCTGATGATAACTACACCTTATGAAAGTGTACTACCTTTTATATAAGAAACAAAAATCTCTGAAACAATGGACTGTAGAACAAGGAATATATGGAAAGACATGACCAATGGCATTAGTCTTGTCTGATTAACTTAGCCAAGAACTGATGTTACAAATAACTTGCCACTCAAGTTTGTGTTCGTGAACATAGACAGCATGGTACTGAGAAATGATATAAAGATCGGATGAACAACTTCATAGACAAGCTGTTTCAAAAACTTTTTTACTTTCCTTGACTAATGGAAAAAGTAATATCTCTCAGTGAAAGTGTTATAGAAAATATGTTTTTCTTGGGATGTAGATCATTTGTGGAAAATGAGTCTGGATTGCACCAAGTGTTTATAGAAATGCCATTACATAAATTTTAATTTAACCTATGAAAAAAATTCTTTAGTTGTATTTTGAATGTTGTGAAGTAGAATAGAAAAGTTCCCCTTTTTTGTTTTAACTGAAGAGATTTGAGTTTACCTATAAGTTTAAAACTATGTATGCATGTTTGTCTAATTTCTTCTTACTTTTTACTTCTTGTTGGACTTTCCATCGATTTGAAAAGTTTATAAGAAGGAAAAGTGCAGGTGAAAAAATTTGTTAAGGTTGAGTGCTATGTGCTGTAACGTGTCTGGTGATGAAAGAATTTGGTCTGAGGAAGTGAATGTTTTACATCACTTGTTGTGTTACTGTTTCTACTGTGGCAGCTTTAGTTTTTTGCAAGATGCAGATGGGGAACGAATAGGCTGTGAATGGATTTCACCCACAAAGGAAAGAAATGACAAAAGAATCAATTTTAGAATAGATATGGACACTTAAAAATCATGTTATTTTCACCTTATTTGTTAAAATTTGGTTTGGAGCTGTAATAGGGAATATGTTGTTATTGAAACAAAATCATATTTTTGATACTTTTTATCCTCAGAAGAAGTAGGTTCTATTTAGATGTAGCCCTAATTATTCAAGATATTGATAACTGCAGCAAGAACTAAATTTTTAAAAATAATGTGGAGTTCTTCATGGTATACAAACCAAACCAAACATTACTTGTTAAAAACACTCATTACCTCTTAACTTGAACTCTTGCTTTCCATTTTGTGAAAAATAATGGATGATGCAAAAATGTTCTGGTTTTAATTTTTCGTGTGTCTCTTTATACAGGTTCTATGAATAGCATTAAACTTTTGTGTTTTCACTTTTTTTAAAATGCACAAATGTTTCCAAACAAGACACAGTGAAATATTCTTCTGAATACAGAAATAATTTCTGGATATCTTTTGAACTTACAAGTTTGTAAGTTCTCTGGCACGAATCTAGGAAAGTGGTGTATTAGAATGGACGACTAGTGAGAATAGTTGTGATGTTAATTTTAAAAAGTGGAGGGTACATTTTTGCATGTTGCAGGAATTTTCTGCCTAAAGAAAGAAGTGCTATTGTTTATGTCCGTGCCTACTGCTGCATGGGGCAGTGTGGTGTACTTGGCATGAAAACTAGGAAATCTCTGTTTCATAGCTATTGCAACAGCTCAGGTCAGCTTAGGTGAGGTAAGTTTTGCTCTTGCATGTAGATGAATTCTGAAGTTGTGAAATTCAACCTAGATTGTGCCATGAATGCATGTCCACTGTATAAGTTTTAGATATAAATAGATTTTTGTTTCCTCTACTGAATCATGGTTAAGAAATGAATGCTTGTGTGACATTTTCCATGGAAGATATTTTAAATCCAAATGATTTAAACCAGTTCTTTCAAGCCCCGACTTTGGTCGAGACATGTTTGATTAATCTCTATGCTTTTCCCCCTTCTGCTTTTCATGGCAGACGAAGCTAATGTGTCAAAGTTATTCCGTGAAAAAAGTGTTGGTCACGAGATTTTCAAAAGTGCAGACGTGACGTAACCCCCAAATCTGACGTTCACCAGCTCGGTAGGCCGCCAATCTCAGCTGCAATACGTTGCAATGGAGCGTGTGGGGTCTTGTCTAGTGACTCAGCTTTGGGCACCCCCCAGCATTGCAGATGGTAGTGGGAGGCAGCAAGGCATGATGCCTGCATCGCTTGGCAGGATGCCTTGCCTTAACTTTTAAGGACAGAGTCACCAAAGAGGCTTGCTCGGATTTCCATCAAATGTCTATGGGAAAAAACAAACTTGGTGTTGGTGGATGCATTTGCAAAGTGGGGAGTGATCGCAGAAAATGCATCGTTTCCAGCATTAGTTTTCAAGTCCCTAGTACTCCAGCTGACAACTCTATCTGGCTGGAGAACGACTAGGGTGGTGGAAATCCCCTCGCCTTCAAGTCCGCTTGGAGGAGCTACATACAGAGAGCTCCTTACGTGTCAAGTGACCAGCAGTCACTGTGCAAATGTAACGGCCATTCTGCTGAAACCTTTGCACGTATTACTTTTCTTGTCGGAATGTCACTCAAGATGCATGTATTCACACGTTTCAAATGCCTTGTTGTTGTTGTTGTTGTTTCTGTTGATTAACCTTTGTCCTCACCATGATTTACAAGTGAAGAAAGTAAATGGTGTGCTTGACATTTTCTGATAAGTGGGAGTAAGCAGATAATTTGCAAGTGTTCATGAATGAGAAAAGGCTCGTTTGATGCCCACTGGTGTGAACTGTTGGAGATTGGAGTGTCAGTGAAATGCAGCGTATTTGTCATGCCCAGTTGGGTGCTACAAGTAGAACATTGGGTCTGTAAGCAGACGGTATTTCTTTGAATGATAAAAGCCTCTCTAGTGAAAATAGAAATGACATATCACTCATCTTGCGCTTTCTTGAAGTTTGTTTAGAATGGTACCTAGACCCTACATTCTAACATCTTTAGTGAAAGATGCACGCGAATAGTATGTTTTATTTAGGGCTAGTGCAGTTGTCATTGTATATTTTAAAAAATAAAATAAGATAAAAAGAATTGTGGTCTCTGCAGTGAAACGGAGGGACACCAGTGATTCAGCTGAAAGCCCTTGCCATAACAGTCTAGGTACTAGATCTAACTCGCAAGACCTTTGTGCTCATTTGAATGAGACTAAGGGTTTTGCAAAAGGCAGTTGGTCCATTGTGGGATCTCATACTTCTTGTACATATTCTGTAAATTTATTTATTTATTTGTGTATATAAGTTGGTACGGGTTGCAGAGTCGAACAGGCAGCAGGCGAATCAACAAATCTCCCCGACAGTAGTCCTTGATGCTGGAGGTCAGAATACTAGCAGAATTCTCATTGTACATTCTTGACTCATTGCTGTTCCGCATGATGTAGAACTTTCTCCCCACTCCTTTCTGTGCAGCGCATGTTAAGGAATGACCCTGACCACCCTAAGAATTACCGATGATCTATTTGTGAGGGGACATTTGTCTCCAGTGACTAGTCTTCTCCTTAGGGAGAATATTGGTTTGTAACCTTAAGTTGTTGAGGTGTTTTTTTTTTCTTAATGTGTACATCTGTGTCTTAAATCTGCTTTCATTTTCAATGTTTTTTTTCCGTGTGTATTTTTATTTCCAATGAAATATTTGTATATTAGTTTTTTCCCCCTATATAGCTGATGTGTTACAAATTGAATTCGTGGAGGAAAAAGAAATGTGTACAGTGAAATGGCTGATTGTGAGTCATTTGCATTGTATGGAGGTTTCATTTTTGTTGTTGTGCAGTTGATGTCTTCATTATCAGACATGCCATCTTGAGCGATTGAGATGTGTCTTCTACCACCCTTAAAAAACCCAACAACAACAGAAACTTGGAGGAAATGTGAGATCGTGATGTAATATTCACAACACAAGCTGAATGCCACGTCCAGAGACTTCTGTGGTTTGCTCAGGTAGTGACACTATGAGAAACTTTGAGAAAGTTTGTACCTCGTAGAGGATATGACTAAATCTGATCTCGGTGGCGAATTCCAGACTTGGTCTCGTGAGTCGGCAGCTGAGAGGTTGATGTAACTCGAGTCCTCTTGTTTACCCCCTCTACCGGATGTGTTTCCCATTACCTCGATGTACATATTCCATTACTCTCAGTGGTGCCTTCTCCCGAGAACCGTATTCTCCCCATCCTTTGGTGTCCAAGGTCTTTGATCTCCACGGATGGTGACATCATCAGATGTGCACCATGTCATCTGGCACTTCAAATGAAACTCGTTCTTGCACTTGTTGAGGCAACGCTTTGTAGAAAGGCTTTCAGGTAAGAGGAAGTGGCGAGCGTTTGGTACGCGAATGAGTGTCCTTGCCTTTTTATGTTTTGTGTAAGTTTTTTAAATTTAATACCGGGCCGGATACACGTAAATGTGACATTTTTATCTCCCTCGAGTAGGAGTAGGAGTAACATTTGCAAGTTTTTTTCTCTTTGTAGGAGCTGAAGACATTCACAGTTTGAAAGGCGATGGTTGTTGGAATGATAGTGATGCAAGATGAATATTGTATGGGTATTGTTTATAAATGATAAGCTTTCTTAAAGTAGATGTCAGTAATTAAATATTCTTTAATAGGGAAAGATCAGTCTTTGGATGGTGGCATCGATGGACGTCGTAAGAGCATGATGTTGTAGCGCAGTGTAAGAGAAGCTCTGGTAATATGTTTTACTGCGTGTATTTGATAATTCCCTTAGGTGTCTTTTTCTTCTTCAGATAGCATGAATGTTTGTCAGAGAAACACGAACAGTGATTTTGGTTTTTATGCAGTTTGAACGTAATGACTGGAAATTTTCACACCATTAATTTTTAAAAATTTAGATAACTTCGAAAACAATTAAATGTCTATCAAACCCGACGTGGCATTCAAGTTCATGCCTCAGATTTCGTAAACTCATTTTGTGTTTTATCATGTTCATCCTATCAGCCAATCTAAAACTTTTGTACAGGATTTTGTGGAAGATGAACGACACTCATTGCCCTAATTATCACCCCATAGGTAATATTTCTCCCAGGTTCTGCGTTCGGAAATGGACACATCTTAATAAAACTTCAGTCCAAATCAATCAAGTCGCAATTCTTAGAAGCGAAAGGAACCACACACACACACACACACACACACACACACACACACACACACACACACACACAGACACACACACACAGACACACATACACACACACACATACACACACATGGCGTTGCTATTCAGCTTTTAACTCTGGAGCCATTAATGGCTTTTGACATGGATTGTCTCTAAGAGCCTTCTGTGTATGTTTGAAGATGGCAATCACGCAGCCACTGCAGCGTAGTGGCGCTCTTTTCAGCAGGATTTTTGTGTTTCCATGCTTTGGGACTGTATTTGTACATGCGTGTCAGAGGCTGCACGTCGCACTAGTTCTATGCAATGACACTATCTAACGGGACCGCCAGCTTCTGCAGTTTTGACGCAATTTGTCATTTGGCCTCTCCTGACGTTTTGACGTTCGTGGGAACATCACTTCCGGTAGAATGAAAGCTACAGTGGACTAGTAATCGTGTTTTCACATAGTAGTGGCTTTCATGTGTATCAGCATTTAATTAATTCCAAGATTGAAAAAAGTAGTGTATTACTTTTGATATCAAAGACACTTGGAGCGTAATGAAGCAAGAATTCATAGTCGATCAATTGGTTTACATTTGCCAGACAAGTGCGTGAATGTGCGCGTGATTTTTCAGTATTGCCGTTAGTTTTATTGCAAAAGTTTAGGTGCTGTACTTGTCATCAAAAAGTATTCTTCAGACTGACAAATTGATATGATAAGTTAGGGAGCTTCATAGAAGAGCGAACAGAGCAGCTATTGTAAAATAGTGGCTCACCGGAAGTGATGTTCCCGGGAATCACTACCTCTTGCGCAGTTCGACGAAGCTGGCGGTCCCGTTAGTGTCTTTATTCTAATTTCTATGCTCCTACTTCAAACCAACAGTTTGGTCTGCCTTTTCTGGCCTGCAGACTCGAGAAATTATCAGCTACTTTGGATTCTTTGGTTTAACATATTCAAATTATTTGTGTGCGGGAATTATTGTCAGTTAAACTCTGTCATGTTTCCTAGGCCACAACAATCGGCAACACCTTGACTTCTTTGTTTCATAAATGTCTGCAAAGCAAACTTGGGTAGACAATTGAAAAGACCGATGATATGCGAGCTCTGACAAGCTCACGAAACCTCCACCTCTTACCTTACAATTTTATACTATATTATAGTGAAACCCCTGAGTAGTTATAGCCTTTTCATGAGATGCTGGCAGTTGTTTTATTTGAATGATAAGACTGCGTACTTCAATCTCTGCCTCAAGACTAAGTTCCCTAGATGTTGCAATATACAGAACGTATTCATGCAAGACATCGCCTGGAGTCGAGTACTACAATCCTGAGCCGATCGCGATAGTCATTGTCATGAGTGAATCTTTGGACTAACACTAGTAACAGCGCCTGAGTCTTCGTCTTGTCCCACATGAGCAGATGTGTGTTTTCATGCATTGAATTTGACAGCGATTGTGTTATAAGTGGTTCGTGAAACTACCGTGTTCCTGTCGCGAATCTCCAGCAATGCTAGATTTCTTCAAGTGTGCATGTTTGTGAGTTTTGTGTGCCTCGAGCTACATTCGTGTGTAAAGTTGCCAACTGTATGAGATTGACTTCGAGAATGTACAATATTTATGCTGTCATTACAGCTTGTTTCAAAAACAAGTATTGAATTCAATATTAAAAAATTCTCAAAATAAAAACTTCTGTGTTTCTGTTGATATTGATACCCTTTTCTCTTAAAATTTTCACTACTTATCCAAGTGATGGATCTGAGATCGGTCATGCCTTTAGTATGTATCGGTCTGAATCTCTTTCGCTGCAACCAGCTTTTGTGTCCATTTTGTTTTTCATGTTGTGTAGAGCATGTATTTGACCCTCCTTTACAAATTGAGTCGAGTTAGGTTCCTTGGACATTCTGAAGTGTTGGTGCCTGAGTAAAGACCTTTAACTTTCCTTTTGTTAGGGAGCTAGTTATAGCTTGTCAAAGATCACTGATAGGTAAAAATTCGATTTGTAAAATCGAGTTTTATAGACAAAAAGGGGGGTATGTCCATAGCAACCACACCTTAAAAATAAAGATTAAACCTTTCTATCCTCTTTCCCCCTGTGGGTTGGGGATAAAAGAATAGACCCACCGCGTCTCCCTACGCGATTCGTAAGAGGCGAATATCTAGGGCCACTGACTTTGCGCTTACTCTAAACTGTTCCAGTGATATTCGTGCTTAATGGCCTTACATAGCCTACAGAGGCTGTTAGGCCGTAAAGCACCATCCATCCATCCATCCATCCATCCACCCATCCATCCTCTTTCCCCCAGTGGGTTGGGGATAAAAGAATAGACCCACCGCGTCTCCCTACGCGATTCGTGATACGCAAATAACAAGGGACACCATGACGCGCTTACTCTGAACTATTCTTGTGATTTTCGTGCTCAATGGCTTTACATAGCCTACAAAGGATAATAGGCCGTAAAACTTAATCCATGCATCCATCCATTCTATCCTCTTCTGCCATAGACATCCAATACAAAACTGATGAAATAGAAGATTTCATCACCATCACCCCGCACCTCGGGAGTCTCACCATTCAGCGATCACAAGTACAAATTGACTGTCAAACTGCCCCCCCCCCCTCCCCCCCCCTGCTTACTTATGCAGCTAATAGAAACTTTTCAAATTTTATTTAGAGACCGAACGCACGCTACCAAAATTTTAAATAAATAAATCGACAAGCACATAGATTACTGACCAGACTCTCTAAAGGAGCCGTAGGCCTACTCTCCAAATGGCCGACTGTGACACCTACTTGGAATTCTGTGCCGTCTCAAAATCAGCAAAGGAACATCTGGACTCATTTGGTGGTGCAGCACGTGTGGCTTGCTACAGCGGGAAAAGCAAAGAAACCACGAGCTCAGGACACTTTGACATTGTTCTTCCAGCTCGGCAGAGTGGGTTCTTAGTCCTAACAAACAAGGCTGCCGATTAATTAAGACATCTGAATGACGTGTTGTTTCTTTAACCAAAAAATTGACTCATTTTAAAGGTTGACTGTAGCTACTGCGTACAGAGGATGAATAACAACGTCGTCGTTGCCATAATTTTAACGATAAACTGTATTGTTACGGATACGGCCACATCGATTTTAAGATACTGACGAACACTCATTAGGAAAGGTCGTTGAATTTCCTTCAAATTGAAACTAAATTTGTAACAATATCTTGAAGAATGACAAAGTTAGACAAATGAATGAGTACAGATTCGAAAAAACCACTTTCGAGAAAAGTTATACTTTTAACTTCTTTAATTAACTTATCGTATACATGTAAACAATGGAGGTAATTAACACACAGGCGACAACAAAACGTTTTAAAATCCATTTCTACGTGGAGTTAGTGAAAATCCTAGCAATCTGTGATACATAAGGTTTTATCAATCAGAAATTGCCCAAAACTCATTTTACCTCGGATAGAGCCCGACCACTCATTCTTGGCTACACAGCAAAAGTGCATCAGCGACTTAACCCTGGTTTTGTCAGAACAGGTAACATTTGTTACAGAGCATTCACCGCTCGATGTCACTATACTGGGGTTCCATGAATCAAGCTTGCACTGCGACAGAATCAAGATAATGACACAAGTAGACGTTCTCTCTATGTGTCTGTTTCTCTCTCTCTCTCTCTCTCTCTCTCTCTCTCTCTCTCTCTCTCTCTCTCTCTCACACACACACACACACACACACACACACACACACACACACACACTCACACACGCATGATGACACCATTTTGGTGCAGACGTAGGAAAATACATTAAATGTGTGGACTTGAAACATGACGCACACGAAGTATTTGCAGCAACAATTCAGCTCTCGGAATGAAGTAAAATCTTAAAGCTGCTTAGTCAAGTGAACCCCACAGGTGTTATGGATATGCAGTCCAAAAAGCGTAAACCGGTTTCATTTTTAACTGATCGCTGTAATTGTACAGGTGTCGGTATCACCATCGAGATGAAAAAGCAGACGTTGTCTGGTTTTAGGAAACGTTTAACATACAGAGCCGAAGCCCTCTGTGGGACGGAAAGGAAAAAATGGTGCATAAACTGAATGATTGAAGGTTGTGTACGAGTCTGGCGATCACAAAAAAGCAGACCCTAAATGCCTTTAGGATTGCTTTGGATTGCGCATCCATAGTCCTGGGGAATTCGTTCTGCTGCACCGCAATTTGACCGAACTATCATGCAGATCAACTCGGTATGGCCGGGGAAGAGTTCACCAGGGGTCATATGGTAATTAGCAGCACAGCCATGATGGTAGGTTGCATAACTTCCGGTGCTATATGTTGGGGTATGTTTTTCGGGTCTGTGTTGAGGAGTGATTATCGCTAGATCGTGGCGAAAGGATGGCATTAAAGCATGCAAAAAGTGTAATTATATTTTTAAAAACTACTAATCGAAAATAGTCATACTAGGCCATTGTAACGTATAATTTCTGCACAAAACCCACAGTTCTAAGATAAGTCATGGACATTACATCATATGGACGGCTGGCTCGCTCAGCCTGTAGCAACCAAAATAATTTCCCGGCCAAAATAATTTCCGGAAGTCATCGCAGAGTTATCTGCGAGGGACGTGCTGAAAATTCAACTCTAAAAAGAGACGGCACCCGCCACTCCGCCTGACTGACTTCGCACACCCGGGGAGTTATGCTAAGATCCGGCCGCAGGGCCCCCCCCCCCCCCCCCCCCCCCCCCCCCAACAGAAAAAAAATATATATATATATATAAAACTATTAAAAAACTATTTTTATCATTAACAAAATGTGCTGCCTGAAAGTGGTAATGATGACTATCAGAATGCGTCAGATTGGAATACTTTGCAGTGAAAATCCCCCAGGCTGAGGTTGAAGCGCACCAATAGGGTCGTTGTCCTGGCACCCCCCCCCCCCCCCCCTCCCACGTTTCGGCTGAGGGTCAAGCGTACTTATAGGGCCGTCTTCCTGCCCCCTCCCCCCCCCCCCCCCCCCCCCCCCGCTCTCACGTTTTGGCTGAGGTTCAAACGCACCTAAAGAGTCGTCCTCCTGCCCCCCCCCCCCCCCCCCCCCCTTCTCCCCCGCTCTCACGTCCCAGTGAGCATTTTTCTGTCCCCCCTCACCGGGCCAGAGGGGGCCCAGCACAGTTGGCCAGGCTCGACACTGGCTAAATCAAGGGCCAGTCCGCCCCGCACCCTCCCAGCATCTCCCCAGCACGGGGTTTCTCCTCCACTTTCGCCCAGCACCCTCCCAGCATTTCCCCAGCGCGTGGTAGCAGCTTGAGGCAGACGATTGTGCTCTATAGCTGTGTAGTAGTACTATATATCTATAGAGCTCATCGCTGGCCATAGACTGGAACAGTGAGAGAGAAGAGAAGCCGAGTGCACTGTAGCCGCTGTGCTAATTTGGGACTTCTTATCAACATCGACTAAACGAAAGATGCACATTATACAAAACATGAGAAAAGTTATACCTGATGAATAAATAGCGATACAGTTTTATTTTAATCACTTGTCTGACAGTTCTGAAACAACTAGTTTCGTAAAGTATACGCTGCTAACTTTACACATCTCCTTTTATATCTGCCCGCCAAATTCGCCAGCCATTTCGAATTGTTTCACACCGAGAGGTACTGTCTACCATGGTTGTATTCGTTTTGATCTGTTTAATGTGATGATATACCAAAGACCCCCGTACACTCGTGTGTACTCCAAAGAGGATCGTTTCTGAACTTGCTAGAAAGATACAAGGTGGGCTCTATCACCGTTTTGGCATTGTGTCATGAATCCTTGTCAAAAGCGTTAGCAGGAGTTGGAAAACATTTGACAGATGGTTTGTCTAGAGTGAGCCTCCAAGTTAATTGATGGACTGCCTTTGTTCAAGTCAACTTCAACTCAGTTTTGGCCCATTCTTGGTCGAGTTTGTAAACCATTTGTAATAGAGCCCTTTATTATTGGCCTGTACTGTGGGAATAAAAAGCCTGATATATCTACTTCTTAGGCACTCGCTCGAGGTCACTCCAGTGTGCTTCTTCCTCTGTTCACCTTTATAATTTCTCTGTTGCTCTTTGCTTCTTCTTCTTCTTCTTCTTCTTCTTCTTCTTCTTCTTCTTCTTCTCCTCCTCCTCCTCCTCCTCCTCCTCCTCCTCCTCCTCCTCCTCCTCCTCATCATCATCCTCCTCAACATTCACCTCCTCCTCCTCCTCCTCCTCCTAAACCTCCTCCTCCTCCACATCCACCAACTCCTCCTCCTTTTTTACTTCTGCTCTTCCTGCTCCTCCTCTACTCATGTTCCTCCTGCTCCTGTTCATTCTCCTCTGTTCCTGTTCTTCCCTTCTTCCTCCAGCTATTCCTCTTGATCTGCTCTTACTTGGCATGATTATCTTTTTCAGTGTACTCTTTCTTTCAATGACTGATGTAATTTAATATGTTCTTTATGTGTGCATTCAGATACACTTCATCTGAAGAGTCAGATGGCTCCACAGAGCAAAAACAACCCTCTGCCTCAGTTCATTCACCGACCTGGTAAGAGTTACAGTTCATAATTGTTTTGTTTTCATAACTTCACTGACAAAGAAATTTCTGTATTATATTTTGACCGTCCAGAAATTTTTTTAAATTTATGTTTTGGATTTTCTGAATTTGATTCTTGCATATGATGAAAAGATCTGCTGGTGCTCTTAAGTCAATCCTTTATCGATCGCTACTTGGTCTAACAAAGTCCATGTGACTCATAAATGCAGGGTGCTGAGCTAGGATGAAACGTGTAATTGTCACTGGTCTTGTAATGTAACCTTCACCTGAAATCTTTGGATGACTTTCTGACCCTATGACTTTGATATTTGATGAAGCATAGGGCCAAAAAAAAAAAATGGTGTGGTTACGGTAACCCGACCTACCCTATTCTGGGGCGCCGACCCTACATCTTTTTATTGAAAATGTTGAAGTTTTTTTTAATATCAATGTTGTGGGTTGAGGGCTGGGCTGTCAAGTCCCTGAGCGATGAGCCGCCGACGTGAAGCTGGGGGGGGGGGGGGTGTTCTACGTGACGGTCAAAAGTTCAGTTCGACGCTCAGCGCTGAACCGCCAGCATAAAGCGGGGTGTGTGTGTGTGGGGGGGGGGGGGGGGGGGGGGAGGGGTGTTTCTTCGTGACGGTCAAAAGTTCAGTTCCAGGCTTTGAAAAATCATAGTTTTTCCCTGACGATCGTAGCATCGTAGCAAGCACGCCTAAATCGTAGCACTTGGCAGCTCTGTTGATGTGACCACGTGCAAAGCAGTTGGGGTTGGGTTTGAGTTGGCTTGGGGTTTGACTGTTGGAGAGGTCGGGGACACGTTTTTGAACTGAAGACGATACATTTCAAATGTGAAGTTTTGCAAGCCGAGAGTGAGGAAGATGATGAGGATGATCAACATGCAGCACAAGTTCATGATGCATTTCAATTACATCTGGTTCACGTTAGGGGCACCGATGGTTGGTCACATGATACTGACACTAGCAGGACAGACAATCTCATATCAGCCATACAGACCTGTTTATCTATACGATTTTGGCGTATTTTTTACGCCAAACTATTGAAAATACGACTACTACGACTTGTGTGGAAAAATAGGACAATTGTGAAATCGAAAAATAGGACAATGGTGAAATCAAAAGGTTGTTTTTTCCCCCGTGAAGTTTTGATCCACAATTTAATTTTCCTGCGGCTGGAAGCAGTCTCCCACTCTTCGAGTTTTGTTTTGACAAGAGCTCTTCATCGGACATTTGTGTAATATGGGTTGACAACACTGTTGTGACTGCATGGTGTTCCCAGAGGGCTGTTTAGTTAAGCTACAGAATGCTGGGGTAAGAAGTGGGTCAAGTAATCTTAAAACAACATTTGCAGGGAGAATACATCCCGCCTCTGTTTCACTTCGCTCTCTCTCTCTCTGTCTCTGTCTCTGTCTGTGTCTCTCTCTCTGTCTCTCTCTCTGTCTCTCTCTCTCTTCTCTCTCTCTGTCTCTCTCTCTCTCTCTCTCTGTCACTCTCTCTCTCTCTCTCTCTCTCTCTCTCTCTCTCTCTCTCTCTCTCTCTTGTCTCTCTCCATTATGACGCTTGTAACATGATGCGTTGGGTACACTCGATCATAAGCTGAATCCGCTTTGGAGAAAACGAGAAAACAAACAAATACTGTATACAGCTGCAAAGATGTCAATAAACGTTGTGGAAAGTCTAGTTTAGTCCAAACGAAGCACAGATATCCAATGGCATGTAGACACAGCGTGAGCTATCGCGAGCGTAGAATATGAGATTTCGGGAAACTGCAGCAGTGTTAATAAACGAGAATGATTCCAAAGTGAAAATACATAGAGCAAAGAGGCCAAAATCAGTTCAGGCGCGCTGCAGGATGCAGCGGTCAAGGGGGAGATAACTCTTCACTTGCATTGCCTCTTTGTTTGCAAATCAAAAGCTGCATTTTTGAAATTGTCGGTCCGCGCAAAAAATACGCACAGTTTTTTTAAAATACGCATATCTGAACCAGTGAGTACGCTGAGGCAAAATTTGGGGTACCCAGGTCTGGCCATATCTTCACTGGTAAGTCAATGCTTTTCTTTACATAATTCCAAGAGAAGTTAAGTCAAAATTGTTCAAAGGGAATATCCGCTGTCTGTTAGCACACTTATTTCCAAGTCGAGTAGGTTTAATTTGGTTTCCACGAGAAATAAAAAGTTATTTAAAAAAAAAAATTATTGCCGACCTACCTACCCTATTTTTTTTGGCTATGTTACCTTAACCACACCAATTTTTTTTTTTGGCCTAGACACGCACAGATGGTATTTTTACAGGAACCTCGACAAGTGAAGAAGATAGTCTGCCAACTCTTCCCTCACCACCTGGCAGTGGGAAGAACAGAACTGATCATGGTTTGTACATGTATACTTCTCCATGGTTTTTACTTGAACACAAACAAGGAAAACTCATATGTTTGAACAAAATTGATAAGCAGAAAAAAACACTAGACTTTAAGTTGTAGGATAAGCTATGTGAAGGAACTCTCCTGCTGGTACTCACATTCCTTTATTGTTCGATACTTGTTCAAAGAGGCAAAGCTCATTTAATTCATGCAGGGTGCTGATCGAGCTAGGATGAAATATATTTAATTATCACTGGTGTTCTTATAATGTAACCTTCACCTATAGTCATTGGATGACTTTTTGATCCTAAGACTTTGATACTGATGAAGCCAAGGCAAGCAAGGATGACACTTTTACAGGAACTTTGACAATTACAGATGGCACTTTGCCAACTTTTACCCCACCACCTGGCAGTTGAAGGAACAGAACTGATCGTGGCTTGTATATATACATTGTTTTCATTTGAATGAAATAAGAAAAACCCCTACAATGCATGAATAAAATGATAAGCAGAAAAGAACATACTAGACTTTGTTGTAGGAGAAAAGGGAGTAAATATTGTGTGCATTAGCCTATAGTTTCATGATTTGAAAGAAGAAATTTAATGTAGATCCTGCCTAGGATTGTTGAGCTTTTTCGTTGTTTATTTGGTCTATTAACAAGAGGGGAGAAACCTGTTGGTAAACAGAACACAAGAAGCTATACAAATAAATAAAAACTTCTATATTTTCATTACTAATTTTCTGCTTTTGTTGTCTCAGAATATTGATTAAATTCCTACAATCCTGATCAACCTATTAAATTTTGTTTCAAACCATTCAGATGTCATTTCAGCACCCTCCATGCCTCAGTGGACCTCTGTGGTACCAAGATCTCACCAGGAAACACCTGAGCAGCCCTACTACAAAACTGATGGTCAGAGAGTAGATCGGAGTGAAACATCAAGTAAGCATAATAGGATTTGGTGGCACCAATAGTCAAATTCTGAATGCCTACAGTATCTATTTAGTGCTTTACCTCTTCTCTTCTGTAGCCTCATCTTTGAAATGGCACATGAAACCATGTATTAGGTATTCACAAGAAATCTCAGCAGCAACTGCTTGAACCCAAACTGTATGACAAGTTTGATTGGTGTATCTTAACATCTCATATTTCTGTGAACATATGAATTTAAAAGAAAGGCTTTTTGTGGGTTACTCATAGTCATAGTGTCACTGTAATGTCTGCAATGCAAGCAACAGTTTTGAAGTAAACCTGCAGAACTGTAACTAAAAGTTATGATCAACAAATGAGGTGGTGTTTGAATAAATACATTAATTTGATCCCATCTGATGATGACAAATGTTCCCATTTATGGTGGAGAGAAATGAAGAGGAAAATTGCATGTTGCGCAGATAGGGTCTCTTTCACCTTGAATGGATCACATTTGTTTTGAAACCTACATCCCTTGAACTTTTTATTCAGGGCTAGAAGCAAAGGTCAACAAGCTCTTCTACAAGTACAAAGAGGTGTCCAGGGGCATCAATGATGTCAATCAAAAACTTGATTGCATCCTGGACATTCTCAGAGGGCAAGGTGGAGGTGCTGTTGGACCTTTGCCAGAAAGCACTTCAGTCATGGAGCCAGCTGTGCAGCTCCCAGTCACATCAAGGGCGGAGCTGCATCGGCTTGATGAAGTTTTGCAGGAGAGTGAGCAGTATGCCATTGACACTTTAGGCCAGTCATTGAATCAAACTGCAGCATGGAGCAAAAACTCTCATCCTTACATCAGTGAAAATGAAGGCAAAAGTATGAAATATTAATATTTTGTGACTGCACTTGAGTACATGAGGCTAAAGCTGAAAAATATGAGATATTTCAACCACAATAATGTGTAGTTATTTATGTATATTCCAGAAAAAGCATCCTCACAAAGAAATTTTTTTAACAGTGATACAAAGTTTTGGAACACCATTGCTTAACATAGTGTGACAAGTTTTTGCTTAAAAACTGCTCTGGCAACTTTAATCTTATTTCCCATGTGATCACATTTGATAAATGTCATCCTGGTAGACCATGAGTCAAATAGCCTTTGCATCTCTAGTTCTTACACAACGGATGCACGGCTTGACATTGATTTATATCCCAATGCTAGCAACTCCTTCGGCTTGCCTCTTACCCTGACTATGAAACTATGCCTGTAACCTTCAAGCAGCTGGCCAGAGGGAGAATTCGACTCTGAGCTCAACAGTGTGGCCAAGGGGGAGACAACTTTTCTCTGAAGTCATAATTAGTATAGGCTTAGGGACGTGTGTGTATGTGCCTCTCTCTCTCTCTCTCTCTCTCTCTCTCTCTCTCTCTCTCTCTCTCTCTCTCTCTCTCTCTCTTCTCTCTCTCTCTCTCTCTCTTTCTCTCTCTCTCCTCCCTCCCTCTCTTCCTCCCTCCCTCTCTTCCTCCCCCCTCTCTTCTCCCTCGTTCCCTCCCTCCCTCCCTCCCTCCCTCCCTCTCCCTCCCTCCCTCTCCTTCCCCCTCCCTCCCTCCCTCCCTCTCCCTCCCTCCCTCTCCTCCCTCCCTCCCTCTCTCCCTTCCTCCCTCTCTCTCTCTCCTCTCTCTCTCTCTCTCTCTCTCTCTCTCTCTCTCTCTCTTCTCTCTCTCTCTCTCTGTCTCTCTCTCTCCTCTCTCTCTCTCTCTCTCTCTCTCTCTCTCTCTCTCTCTCTCTCTCTCTCTCTCTCTCTCTCTCTCTCTCTCTCTCTCTCTCTCTCTCTCCTCCCTCCCTCCCTCCCTCCCTCCCTCCCTCTCTTCCTCCCTCCCTCTCTTCCTCCCTCCCTCCCTCTCCCTCCCTCTCTCCTCCCTCGTTCCCTCCCTCCCTCCCTCTCCCTCCCTCCCTCCCTCCCTCTTCCCTCCTCCCTCCCTCCTCCCTCCCTCCTCCCTCCCTCCTCCCTCTCTCCCTCCCTCCACCTCTCCCTCCTCCCTCCCTCCCTCTCCTCCTCCTCTCTCTCCTCCCCTCCCTCTCTCCTCTCTCTCTCCTCTCTCTCTCTCCTCTCTCTCTCTCTCTCCTCTCTCTCTCTCTCTCTCTCTCTCTCTCTGTCTCTCTCTGCTCTCTCTCTGTCTCTCTCTCTCTCTCTCTCTCTCTCTCTCTCTCTCTCTCTCTCTCTCTCTCTTCTCTCTCTCTCCTCTCTCTCTTCTCTCTCTCTCTCCTCCCTCCTCCCTCCCTCCCTCCCTCCCTCCTCTCTTCCCTCCCTCCTCTCTTCCCTCCCTCCCTTCTCTCTTCCCTCCCTCCCCCTCCCTCCCTCCCTCCCTCTCCCTCCTCCCCTTTCCCTCCCTCTCCCTCCTCCCCCCTCCATCCCTCTCCCTCCTCCACCCTCCCTCCTCCCTCCCTCCCTCCCTCTCTCTCTCCTCTCTCTCTCTTCCTCTCTCTCTCTCTCTCTCTTTCTCTCTCTCTCTCTCTCTCTCTCTCTCTCTCTGTCTCTCTCTCTCTCTCTCTGTCTCTCTCTCTCTCTCTCTCTCTCTCTCTCTCTCTCTCTGTCTCTCTCTCTCTCTCTCTCTCTCTCTCTCTCTCTCTCTCTCTCTCTCTCTCTCTCTCTCTCTCTCTCTCTCCACTCTTGAAACATCACTGAGTCAAACATACATCTTCAATCCATGTTTTCAAAATCAGTTCAAGAAATTTCACTAGGGGAAAGTGATTGAATGATATTAATACTAGTTAAAAATCACACTTTTCCAACTGCAAGATTATTCCGGTCTGACACGCGCAGGGTTAAATGAAGTTGTCCTGCATGATTCCTGGGGTGGGGGGTGGGGTGGGGTAACCAAGAACAATTCTTTTAAATTTCTAGACTTTTCAAATCATTTTTTGAATCAGGGGACAATTAAATCTTGTTCTCTTTATTTTTCTTACCTAACTTAAAGTCTGTGCTTTGTTTTGAAAGTTTGTTACTTATTGCATACAAGTGTCCAGTTTGTGCGCTACTTTGTACACAATGATTTTTCTGTTGTTTTCCAGTTTCAGTACTGGAATGAATAAAATCCATGGAAAAGAAACATCTTGTCCCGTGTGATTCCTTCAAACCTGATGTGCATGTAGTATGATCAGCATATTCATACAGGTCTCTGAAAGGGCATGAATGGTGGGAGGGAGGAATGGCATTGGGGATGGCAGGCCCCCTTCTGGCCTGTACACAGGCAGCATAGGGTCCAATGGGTGTAGTATATACAGTAGCCTCACACTGGCTGGCCCAAACCTGGCCAGCATTGGGCCAATTTAGGTGTAGTGGCTGCGTGTGGGCCAGCCAAGCCAAGCCACTACACTACCTGAACTGGCCCGGTGCTGGCCACGTTTGGGCCCAAACGTGGCCAGCACCGGGCCAGTTCAGGCAGTGTAGTGGCTTGGCTCGGCTGGCCCACATGCAGCCCACACGCAGCCAGCACCGGGCCAGTGCGGGACAAATTCTCACTCCCAGCACGGGGCCAGCGCCAGATGCCAGTGCTGGGCCCGCACGTCTGGCCGACATTGGCCCAGTATGGGGCCAGATTTAAATGCTATCTGGGGTTTCGGCTGAGCTCGAAGCGGTCCTATAGGGTCGGTATTCGGGCCCCCCCCCCCCCTTTGGGCCCCCCCCCCTCACCCCACCCCGCTTTCACGTTTCGGTTCAGCCCTTTAACACACACACCCTCCCCCCCACTCTTAAAAAAGTTTGGAAACCCCGACCCAAAAGTGAACTGATCCGCGCCTGGGCCGCGTTAATATATCTGCGTTTTGTGACAAACGTCTTGCTCGGTGGTACTGTACTCCATGCAGCTTAACGGTCCGTGTGATTCGGATGTAATCTTAAGCTAAACGACGTTTATTGGCGCTGCTGAAATGGTCGAAGTCGGAAACATTCGGAACGTCGTATAGCTTAAGATTACACCCGAATCACGCGCACCGTTAAGGTGCATGGAGTACAGTACCGCCGAGGAAGACGTTTGTCACAAAACACAGATATATTAACGCGGCCGGATCTTAGCATAACTCCGCGGGCGTGCCAAGTCAGTCAACGGTCGCGTTTTATAAAACCAGACCAAAAATAGACTACAGGGAGGTGACTCCCATATTATTTCAGGCAGGGGAGACGGCTTTGCACGAGAAAAAACTTTTTTGAATGCTACATTATGTGTTAAACGACACAAATTCACCAAAAACACAAAAACTCGTAAAGCAACTAATGCGTCGTTTGTCGGGATATATTCCATGCGAAGAACAAGTGCAGGAGCAGTAAATCGCATAAAGAGAGAGCCGAGCAGATAACTCTGCGATGACTTCCGGAAATTATTTTGTCCGGGAAATTATTTTGGTCGCTACACAGCCTGCACGTGCTGTATCATTTAAGAAGTTCGCCGATGGCCTCGTTTTCGACATTGTTCAAATTGCACTTCCGGTTACTCCGCTGTCGAGCGAATTCTCGTGTAAAACAGATAATTGTTCAAACAGTGATGATTTATTCCATCAGTTGAAACTGTAAGTACATTTGCAGGCATCCCAGACACACTTTGCAGTTTAAAAAAATGGTATTCATTCCACTTTTGACGGAAAACAAAGCACTTTGGTCAGGCTATCTATTTCGTCTGCGGACGCCACTGTCGAGCGAATTCGCATGGTAAGTAAAACAGATAATTGTTCAAACAGTGATGATTTATTCCATCAGTTGAAACTTGAAGTACATTTGCAGGCATCCCAGACACACATTGCAGTAAAAAAAATGGTATTCATTCCACTTTTGACGGAAAACAAAGCACTTTGGTCAGGCTATCTAGTTCGTCTGCGGACGTCCATGGTCGAGCGAATTCTCATGGCAAGTAAAACAGATAATTGTTCAAACAGTGATGATTTATTCCATCAGTTGGAACTGTAAGTAGATTTGCAGGCATCCCAGACACACTTTGCAGTATAAAAAAATGGTATTCATTCCACTTTTGACGGAAAACAAAGCACTTTGGTCAACAATGTCCACAGCAGGCAGGTTCGAGGACAAGTTTTCAGCACGGTTTTGTGTCAGGTCGGTCCTGCACCACCAACCTATTGACTACACTAGAGAAATGGACTCAGATGATTGATGATGGTTTGCCAGTGGATGCTATATACTTGGACTATGCTAAGGCCTTCGACGCAGTACCGCATGAACGACTTTTGAGAAAAGTGGAAGCACTGGGAATTGGCGGTAAGATTCTCAGTTGGATCAGAGATTTTTTGTCGGATAGGAGGCAGAGAGTCAGAATTAATGGTGTACTATCAGATTGGTCAGCTGTGAAAAGCGGGGTACCTCAGGGAAGCATACTCGGTCCGATTCTCTTTGTGATGTTCATTAACGACCTTCCCGATGCAGTGGAAAGTATGTGCTCCATGTATGCGGACGATACCAAACTGTACAGATCTGTAGAAAAGGAGGAAAATGGCGTAAAGTTGCAAACAGATCTAGATGCTCTGGTGGACTGGGCGGACAGGTGGCAAATGCGCTTCAATGCGGACAAGTGTAAGGTGCTACACCTAGGTAAAAACAATTCTAAAAGAAAATATGAAATGAGAAAACATGGCAGTCAAGAAAGGGTGACGCTTGAAGAGACTAGAGTGGAGAGGGACCTGGGAGTGCAGATAGATAGTGAGCTGAAGTTCTCCCAACACATTGAAACGCAGGTTAACAAAGCAAATAGACTATTGGGTCTCATCCGGCGATCATACGAACACTTGGACTGTGAATCCATGAGGCTACTGTTCATAGCACTAGTACGACCGCACCTAGAGTTTGGAAATGTAGTATGGGCACCCTATCTGGAAAGAGACAAAAAACTCGTTGAGAGAGTACAGAGGAGGGCCACAAAAATAATTCCGGGATTGAAGGATCTCACATATGAACAAAGACTTGTCAAGATGAGGCTCCCTAGTCTGTGCTACAGAAGAACTAGAGGTGACCTAATAGAAGTGTACAAGTATACGCACGGCATGTACCAGATTGGAGAGTATCTGTTTTCCTGCGATGACAATAGTGTCACAAGAGGTCACGCCTACAAGCTCAAGAAAAACCGATGCAATACGGCTTTACGACAACATTTCTTCACCCAGCGAGTTATCAACATGTGGAACAGCCTCCCGAACAGCGTAGTTGAGGCACCGAGCCTGAACTCGTTCAAGAACAGAGTGGACAAGCATCTACAAGGATATATGTTCAAGCTGGAGGAACCACTGGCGCAAATGATGCACAGCAATTAGGCCTTTTTTTCTCTCTAATTTTTTCTTTATCCATAAGAACAATAAAAATACAGCCAGAGAACTACCAGAATCGGCGATAGGCCCTGGACGCCTAAGCAAGCCGAAGAATTCTATTCTATTCTATTCTATAACAATGTATTTATAATCTTTCCTGATGTCGCTGAGGTCAGCGCGTCAGCTATAAATAGAAGTGTGCGATCTTTTGGATGCTCGGCGTGTAATGGGTCGACCTGCATTTGCATTTGTAAAATGTAAGCGCTTTCACGACCTATTGATGCAATCAACATACAGCTTTGATAAATTAATGCTGTTCATGGCTTACATTTTCTTTGGATGGGTTTCTAGTATCCCAAAATCATGGACATTACATCATGAATGAGGCCTCAAGAATGTACGCTGTTCTGTTCAAGATGAGGTGAAGATTTGTTTTGATTTCAAAGACAAAAGACGTCTAACACACCCACATCCCACTGAAACAAATTATAATGAAAGAAACGTACCTCGTTTGATGCAAGCATCGTCAAAGTGTCGACTGCAGATCTTGGCCATGTCTGGGTTGAATGCTTCGTCCACTCGATCAATTTTAGCAATGATGGCTGATCTCCATTTGTCTTTCGCTTCACTGACACCTTTTCTTGGAATTCCAACGAAAGAAAGTCCACTGCATGCCACTGATGATACCTTACAATCAACAACACAACACTTGGCTCCATCTGAAGTACTGTTTGCCCTCCTTAATATTGGTTTAGGAACCACAGCAGCTCTTGTATTACTGTGTCACTCATTTCGAAACACACTGTGGTTGACTCTGGAAGTAACTAGGCGTTTCAGAAATGGCTGACAACAAAACTAAACACAGGGTTACAAACTAGACACATTTTTCCACCGACTTATGCTGAGAAAAAATTTAAATGGCTAAAACTAAGACACAAAAATCGTGATTTTCGCCAGGTGTTTACACTAACAAAGGCATCGGCCATTGAAAGCGGATCAACCGGAAGTGCAATTAGAACAATGTTGAAAACGAGGCTATCGGCGAACTTATTTCTCTACACGCCACAGTCAGCAATCCATTCTTTTTTGATCCATGGATAAATAAACAAACCACACCGTACGTATCTAGCAGACGAACGTGATCGAACCTTAGCAACTATGCCAGCGGACGATCGAGCTGGTGTGATATAATGTTTCATGTAAAGCTCGAATGAGTGGCAGCAGATAACTGTTTAGTTCTGGCTTGAATTGACAATTTCGTTTCCCTGGTCTGGCGAGGACAAAAAATTCACAATCATTGAGTCGATGAGTGCATGATCACCTTGCCCACATTCGGCGTAACGTAACGTGTAAGATGATGACAAGAAAATGGCATTAAAGCTCAAAACAAAGTTTCATTACAACTAAAATCACCGATTATATTATTAACTGACCATTTTTACACTTATAGCTAGTGCTCAAAGCAAACAAAACACACTGTGGGGAGTGTCCCAGACTCGCATCAAAACTAAGGGCATGAATGATCGTTTCGCTTTTCTTTCATTCGTTTCATCTGCTCCGACATGGTAAGCTGGCTGTGCCAAGAAACCAACATCTAAATCTGAGTTAGTTGATACATTTTTCTTTCTAAGGTTATGTCCGTGAAGAAGAAAACGCATATGATATATGTTGACTTTCTCAAGCCCGATGCCCATCGACGTTACCTCAACAAAATTGAGGTGATCGGCGGGCTCGATCCATACCAGCTGACGCTCTCTGTGGGTTAGGGGGGTGGGGGGTGGGTAAGAATACACTCACCGCGTCTCCCTTCGCGATTCGTAAGAGGCGAATAACTAGGAACATCGTGACTTAATTTGCGCTCACTCGGAACTATTCTCGTGGTTTTTGTGCTCGGTAGCCTTACATAGCCTACAAAGGCTGATAAGCCGTAAAACTCCATCCATCCATCCATACCAGCTGTCAAAGGACCAACTTTATCCGGACTAGCCGGAGACGAGTTGTCATCACTTCCGGAGTTATTTGTAGAAGCCACGTGTTTTCAGCCATGTTGGTAGGAGGCGAGCGCTGTCTGCTAAGCTGTGCTACGGGAGACGTGCAACCATGCCGACTTCTTGCTGCGTGAAAATTTATTTTAACAACCAACAAAAAGAAAAATTAAGAGGAGTCAAACGCTCCTACTACTTTATACCATCAGAGAAAACCAATCAAGGTCCGATTGTGCAAAGGGTGACCAAAGCTAGATGAAGAGGATGGAAAAAGAAGATTTACAGAATGGCCGGGGAAGACTTCACCAGGGGTCATATGGTAATTAGCAGCACAGCCATGATGGTAGGTTGCATAACTTCTGGTGCTATATGTCGGGGTATGTTTCGGGTCTGTGTTGATAACCACTATTGCTAGATCGTGGCAAAAGGATGGCATTAAAGCATGCAAAAAGTTTAATTAGATTAAAAAAACTAATCGAAAATAGTCATACTAGACTATTATAACGTATACTTTCTGCACAAAACCTACAGTTCTAAGATAGCGCTCGCCTCCTACCAACATGGCTGAAAGCACGTGGCTTCTACAAATAACTCCGGAAGTGACGACAACGCGTCTCCGGCCTATAGGAGGCCGGATCAAAAGGTCACGTTAAATGGTCAATCAAGTGACCACATTGAAGAAGACTGGACGACCACAATACTTTCTTTATTCATCTGTATGAATGCAGTTTTGTGTTTCATTATTTTCATGTGCGTTTTAGAATGAACAAATCAATTGTATCATTCCTTCTTTTTTTCCTGCTTAATTTTGGATGACTTATATGCTACAATAGTTTGGAACTCATGTTTGCATTGTGTTGGGGGGCATCTTTTAGAAATACTGAAATGACTATAGAATATTGTTGGAATCAATGACTCATGAATATACTGTATCAAAATGCAATGGTTATCTTAGTAACATACTTTCCCATTTATTTTGAAAAGTCAAAGTTGATTTGCAGAAAGCAAGTGAAGCAATATCTCAGCTTTATTCAGCCAGAGCATTAAACTTCCCACGAATCCCCTCATAAGGAATTCACATCCACACATCATACCTACATGGCAGTGACAAAATAATTCCATTGGTAGGCACAAACAGCTCAATTCTTGGTAAGAATGCAAATGCTATAGTAGTTTCTAGCACTAAGAAAATGAAGAAAAAATATGCAAAGGAAGAACTGACAAAGCAACCCTGCATTTCATTCTGCAATTTAATCACAGCTAGATTTCTCAAGGGCTCGCTATCACAATACTGTGGATTCAAATGTGACCTCAATAATTATATATAAAACAAGCAAATGTTTTCTGTCGTGTCATACTGGCTATGTCATAACTATAAAAACAGAATCTGCAACATCAGTATCAACACACCCCAAGTACAGAATCTGTAACATCAGTATCAACACACCCCAAGTACAGAATCTGCAACATCAGTATCAACACACCCCAAGTACAGAATCTGCAACATCAGTATCAACACACCCCAAGTAGCAGTGGTGGATGACACATGAAAGAACAAGTAGCTAAACAGTATAGATTAAAAATTAAAAATTAAATGATATCTCTGTTCCCAATCAATTGCAAACACACATACATAAAATCTTTAAAAAAAACTGTAGGGAAAGCAAAATGGAAACACAGCAAATGGCTATTTCATCTATGCCCAACTGCATTAAGTCATAAATGCTCAAATATCTGAGCAACCTGTACATTTTAATGAACAAGCTCCGGTGGAATGTACAATGCCAGATATTCAAAATAGCAGTTTCCTGTCATGGAAGAATTTAGTTATACTGTCGCTACTGCTACTAAGAATTACATCGAAAAAAGAACAGCAAGTGAAGATTTTGTTTTCTCATTAACAATCAGTGGTGTATCTTTTGCAGTCTGTCAAACAACATCAACAGAAAAGAATAAGTATTCCTAATCTCGGAAATCACCTTCCCTGGAAAACTAAATAACTAATAAGAAATTATATTGCATGTACTAAATCAACACACTAATTTTTTGTATGCCTGTTACTACGTTAGCTTTGAATGGCGATACAATTGAGCACAGTTTGTTGCCTGATAAACCATGAGAAACTACTTCTCAAAGATGCACATCGTTAAAAAGTTGCCAGCATTCAAATTGTTACATTCTGTACCTCTTGATTTGTGCAGAACTTTGATAGACATAGGAAAGTGGAGTAAACTTGTAGTCCCCAGAAATGAGAGCTACTCTACCTATGATTGCAGAAGTGTACCATACGTCCATAGCTGTTTGATATCCCCCGGCTCTGGCGGCTGGGCTTTTGGGGCCTGCTCCAGTACACAATGAGGCTAATGAAAGGCATCGGGACAGAACAGAATACAATATAAATTTTCATAAACAAAATTGAGGGAGTAACAAGCAAAATAACAACTAAAAGTACGTAGATACTTCCCGGAATGTTCAACAGTTTTTCTTTTTTGAATCTAATGAAAATTGTGCACAAGGTCATTAACATTTACACAATAGCATTATATTCAACTGTAAATGTATACATGTACATTAAACTGATATGTAATAGTTTGTATGTACATGTCTTTACAACACAATCAGCAATGACACAAACATTACATTGATACAGAAAATTATAAAATTCACACAAATGACATGTATCCTGATAATATGATCAAAGAGCAGTGTTAAAATGTGTTCACTTTCAACTTCATGCAAATTCAAGCAATTTCTCTGGTAAGTTAAAAACAATTTCAACTACTTCTTGTAACCACACCATCAGTATACTGCAATAATTTTCATTCTATTTCATTTGTAAGCATACAAACATATTTTGTTAATGTAAAAGTATCAAAAAGTATCACATTGTAACTAATTTTAACACGACTCTGAAATATTTTCATAATAACATTGCAATTCAGGGCATCATGCTCCAAAATGGTGTTATACTGGAGTCTACATCAGAAGATTGGTCAGGGCACCTCTTAGACTTAAAAGCGTCGTTATTTTTACGTAACCACTAATCATCCGCAAGTAAAGCTCAAATCTCTTCAAACTTTGCCCCTTGATCACTGGGTCACTTTCTCAATCCTTTTTTTGGCACCTGACAGCAAACACAGAAACTGACAGCCAGGGTGTGAATGGTCGGGTACCACCACCACCACCATCTCCCATCCCTTGGAACACTCCAACCTGATGCAGGCTCATGGCCACAGCAAGGGTTACTCGCACAGCTGACAGCAGTGTGCATCACTGTCCTCACATGTATTCATTTTCACTCCTGGGTAGACCACGAAAAGGATCCCAAAAGGATATGCTGGACTTGTTGGTCACCACCTATCTCTCTACTAACTACATTGGCCCAACCTCAGTACTCCAACTCATGGGTAGGGAAAGGCAATGCCAGTTTGGCACCTTGCCCAAGAAGGCGGTGCAAGGATCCATGCGGCTTTGAATGCCGCTACCTTGCCACACGATGTGTGCATGGTTTTAGAAAAAGATTCCCAAAAATTCATGAGCAAAGGCAAATGAAAGGCACAGGGAATTAATTATGACTCATGGTTTGGGCTCATAAGGCAGTAGCATCTTCTGAAGGTGTACACAATGACATTAGCAGAGGTACACAAAACCAAAAAAAAACATGAAATAACTGCTTTAACCCCCACCTAACAATAACATGCAAAATACAGACACTGACTGATATGGATCATGAAAGATGTGAAATCAGAGCATCCAATTTTCACCAAGAGACTCAAGAGTGTAACACACAGCTGGAGCCACTTGGTGGCCCCCTCATTAGCTGGGCTTTTGGGACCTGCTCCAGTAGCTCAGGCAGGGGGCTTCTCCAGTAGCTCAGGCAGGGGCCTGCTCCACTAGCTCAGGCAGGGGCCTGCTCCAGTAGCTCAGCCAGGGGCCTGCTCTAGTAGCTCAGCCAGGGGCCTCCTCCAGTAGCTCAGGCAGGGGCCTGCTCCAGTAGCTCAGGCAGGGGCCTGCTCCAGTAGCTCAGGCAGGGGCCTGCTCCAGTAGCTCAGGCAGGGGCCTGCCCCAGTAGCTCAGGCAGGGGCCTGCCCCAGTAGCTCAGGCAGGGGCCTGCCCCAGTAGCTCAGGCAGGGGCCTGCCCCAGTAGCTCAGGCAGGGGCCTGCTCCAGTAGCTCAGGCAGGGGCCTGCTCCAGTAGCTCAGCCAGGGGCCTGCTCCAGTAGCTCAGGCAGGGGCCTGCTCCAGTAGCTCAGGCAGGGGCCTGCTCCAGTAGCTCAGGCAGGGGCCTGCTCTAAGTAGCTCAGGCAGGGGCCTGCTCCAGTAGCTCAGGCAGGGGCCTGCTCCAGTATCTCAGGCAGGGGCCTGCTCCAGTAGCTCAGGCAGGGGCCTACTCCATAGCTCAGGCAGGGGCCTGCTCCAGTATCTCAGGCAGGGGCCTGCTCCAGTAGCTCAGGCAGGGGCCTGCTCCTGTAGCTCAGGCAGGGGCCTGCTTCAGTAGCTCAGGCAGGGGCCTGCTCCAGTATCTCAGGCAGGGGCCTGCTCCTGTAGCTCAGGCAGGGGCCTGCTCCAGTAGCTCAGGCAGGGGCCTGCTCCAGTAGCTCAGCCAGGGGCCTGCTCCAGTAGCTCAGGCAGGAGCGGCCCCAAACAGCCAAAAAGCAAAAAGGTTCACAAACACTATGTAGAAAAGAAGAATTGAAATTTAAGCAATGAGTGAAGAATATGTTGCAAAGAAAAAGGAGTCTCTCAATGTAGACCAAACTAAGGGGGAGACAAATGTTTAACAAAGGGTTCACAAAGGGACTTATCGTCTATCGTGGATGTACAATTCATTACATCTCATCCCCCGGCCACTGGGCCGTTCGATCACTCTAAGACATCTGACAGCAAAAACAGTGAAAGATGAGTACAGGCAGGAGCTTTCTAACCCATGCTAGCTCAAAGTGCATTAAGCATTATTCAGCTTACAGAGTGTCTTCACAGCCTTCACATGTACCCAGTATTATACTCCTTTGGTAAAAAAGAAAAGTCAGTAAATATTAAAAATCAGTCTCTCGAAAGCTTATCTAACTTTTCACTGCACATTTGATTCTCAATATGGTAAGAGTAATACAAATTGGACAAAAATCCCCAGAATTATCAGTGCTCAAATTAATAAAATGTGTTCATGAAAAAGGACAAAATTAACAACCAAGCAAAAACTTCAGGATACATGTAAGTACTATCTTTTATGCAATTACTCCTGTAAATGTCAGCTACCATGCGAAATTCAGCAAACTTTTGACTCCAGTTATATGTACAAACATACTGAGCAATTTCAGGATTATTTTGTTAAAAATGATACAATCAACTTTCACTTTCTCTTCTGTCTGGCAGTTTTATAGTTTGCATGAAATATTGCCAACAACGGATGATACAAACAACTTTCACTTTCTCTTCTGTCTGGCAGTTTTATAGTTTGCATGAAATATTGCCAACAACGGATAACAACCATGACAAAGAATGACAGCTTACTGTCAATACTGCCATGCAGAGCCGATGAATGCCCCGACCAACTGCAACCTTGGCTGCTGAGCTTTCAAGGCCAGCTCCATGAGCTCCGCCAAGGGCAGCCACTAGCAGCCAAATGTGCTCCTGGATGGATGGATGGAGTTTACGGCCTATACGCCTTTAAGGCTATGTAAGGCCATTTCTCATGAGAAGCTATTAAAGTAAGAGTAAGATCAGTCAAGTTACGATGACCCTATTTATTCGCCTCTTACAAATCGTGTAGGGAGACATGGTGGGTCAATTCTTACCCCGAACCCACAGGGGGTTATGCTCCTGGAGAGCATCAGGACAGGGTCAGATCACGCACATGCAATTATGCATTCAAACCATTATGGAAAATCTATTCCAACCACCAAAATAACCACAAAAGGGCCTTGTATTATGAAAAGCAGTATTCCAAATCAACATAATTATAGTTGCAACAACAATTTCCTAATTCAGGTCTGGAAAATGGACAGGCAAAGAACAAAACAGGCTGACCATATGGGCGTTAAATAATTAACAGGACTTATTTGCTCCATTGTGGGGCAGTTGCATCAGAGGGCACAGAGAAATAGTGTAATGAGCAAATCTCAATGGATATATATACATTTTCCGTTTTACACAAAGACTCTTCTTTCATTAATGACACAGTGTGCAGTGGTTTTTTGTGTGTGGTTATCTTTTAATGATCGAAAATGAAAAGGATGAAAATGCAAAGCAAAGCCAGAGAAGATTTAAGTAATGTCAAATGTTTTCCCCTCTTTTTTCTAAGATGTTGGCAGCTTTCATCTGGCAGGGTAAAAAGTCAAGCTTTGTTTAGTTACCGGCAGATCCCCACAAACCACATCATCCTGTCTTTTTTAAGACAAAGCACTGAGATAGCAACAGAGTTATCTAGTTTTATAATCTCACTTAACATTAAATCTTTAGAAAGCTATTTCCCTGCCCTTGCATCTGTTCCATTAGTTCTCAGCAGGGAAATGCAGAGCAAATCGCATAGAATGTGGATGCACTAAATACTGTGTCTGCTAACACTGACAGTCACCCAAGTTGCACGCCGGGAGTTACTCTGGGCACAATTACTGCAACAGGGTTACTAGGTGATCAACATCTTCCCTGGCTTGAAATGGACAAGTGGGAAGGAGGTCTCTTTTTTGGATGTCAAGCTTATGAACATGGTTCCCTTTTTTAAGGAGTCTTTTTTTTACAGAGCTAAACTCCTGCTAGGGGTAGAAAGACATAATTTCGAACCTCCAACTCAGACTGAAGCTGCAATCTCCCCGTGGCCTTCTAGTCAAGTCTAGCGACAGCTTTCATAAGTTTGGCATACCACAAGGCTTCATGAAAGATCGTCTCATTTCTGTTGAATACTCAACGTTTTGCGTCACTGTGGACCTCTAGGGACTTAATCTGCCCACTTGCCTAACTGTTCCTTTCTGCTTTTACTCTGAACCAGACGAAAACAGTGACAATTTTAAAGAAAGAAAGAAAGAAGCAAGCTGTGTTCAGTATATAAAGTGACTTTGATCACATTTCCTTTGGCTTGTTTTACATAAGTTTTTCATCACTGAAGTCAGAGGCAACATTCTATTCAGTTGCTCTCCACGACTCTCTCAGGATGGTATTCAATCCTTTTCTCTGTTTGATGTTGTCTTGGTCAAGTTGTGTCTCAGCTAGCCTCTGGGGATTCGCTCTTATTTGCCCCTTGGCATAGGATGACTGTACTTCCCTTCATTATGGTCCATGCAGTGGTATGCATTCTGAGAGGACACGTTACACATTTATATACTGGTACACAGTGGACCCTGGCACTACATATGCTTATGCTTACTAATAAGGGGATCTACTTACAAGGCCACACAGAGGAATCCTAGGGAAGAAATTGTACTCTCTCTCTTTCTCTCTCACTGTGTCTCTCTCTCTCTCTCTCTCACACACACACACACACACACATGCGCACACACACACACATACACATTTGCACACAAACACTGCACCATTTCTGGTACTGGCAATATGCTAGTTTATAGCAAACAAAGCTGGTCTTGTGTGCAATCCAGAATTCTGCAGAGGCAGTGTTGATGCTGGACTGAGGCAGTCCACACACATTTTCAATGAACCAAAAGTTGCTGCTGCAGCAATGCCCAGTAGTCACTGCACTTCCAATGGTACCACACTCTGGCAGGAACTGTCCATGGCTGAGCAACTACAGTGTGACCTGAGAGTCTGTGATAATGGTTTCCATCTGAGGACACATCCCGCACTTCAGTTGGGCACAAAACAACCAATAGAAAAAAGTTTGCATCTCATTCAGTGTCAGTTTGTATCAAAAGTTATTTATTTATTTATTTACTCAATCAGTAAGTGCTCAGCACTTTTCATTCATTTTTCATCATTAACTCTGTTAATCTATTATTGCTTTGGACAAAGACAGCTTTGTCCTCTTCGTTCTTTGCTCCTTGTATCAAAGCACCAGTGTTGTATTGCTTGTTGTTGCCCTTTGTGAACCATGTCACTCCATGTGGAAGTATCTGAACACCTGCAAAGAAGAAGAATAAAAATCTGAAGGTGCAAAGTCTGAAGAAATAAAACCACTCATACACACACACACACACACACACAAAATTACCAGTCCAAGTTTAATAGATATCTTCATTATCCAAGGCTATTGATGATAACTTTGCTTAAAATAATTCAGCATTTTGGTTCCCAATGTGTGCCCTTTTTAAAAACCAGTCTTATTTTAAAATATTGTGTGTTTTTGTGGGTGCTCCATTTCCACATATGGCCATGTGCTGTGTGATTTATCTAACTTCAGTTTTACTACCAGTTCAGGACACTGCTACATCATACATATTTTTGGCAACTGTAATATTATTGTGTAATGTTTGACTGTTGTATTCACTTGTCATCAACTATTCCACTGGCATCTCAACTCTCATGGGGAGCATGCAACCACACTTTGGATGATCAAAAAATCTTAATTATCTTTCACATGTTCTTACTTCATCTCCCACAGGTGCCCAGTTTTATGGTAGGTTGGAAGGTGCAACTTGAGTCAAACAAGTTACTCAAGGGTGCAACTCTAGCATCTGCACAGCGTTGAATGCCACAATTACGGGTCAGAATTGCAGCAGGTTAAACAAAGACTCTAGCCTCTAGGCCAGGGTTCAAAAATGCCTTGCAATCAACAGACATAACAGTATGATTGAGGGAGACTTCCTCAACAAGCCATAATGTCTGAGTGCTTTGAACTGAAAAGAGGCTAATTGGGGGACTCAAAATGCTCTGGCTTAGTTCATTCTGCAAGTAATATCTTTTACTTTCTATGTCTGCGGTAATTACTGATAACCTCACAGGCATTCATTTATGTGGGCATTTTGCAAAGTTATGTGACTGCCACAAAGGAGACGCAGCTTGAAAAGAAGGTACTCAAGAAGAGGTAAGTCTCGTCCATCTGGCTTCAGTCTTCGTCAGTGAAAACAACGGAGAGGGCGGTCTATCATTTTCTCTGTCTGTGCTTGCAATCACACTGTCATGCCTACCTTGATCTCCCTGTCCACGGAGCCCGACAGCAGCAGGTTGTTGTAGATGGCCAGCGTGTTGACACTTCCCTCATGGCGACTCAGCGTCTGGATGGGCAAAACTTTCTCCAGGCTCCACAGCTACAAGGAAGCCCAGGAATGAGTCAACAATGGGTGATCCGAAATTCAGCCGCCTCTGATCTACATGTCTGATTCTGTGCATCCAAAGCACCGCATTACTCTTTGGTCTAAGCTTGAGGTCTGGATTCCATTCTTTCAGACACACCATTCCCTGGCCATATATGTCTGCGTATAAGAATCACGGTGGTCTTCAATTCCCTGTGTTTGATAATAATAATAATTCTTTATATTTGCTCAATACATGAGAGTTCATTTTCTGGAATTTTGCAACCAAATGCCATTGTGCAGCACCCATTATCCAGTTTTACTCCTCGGGAGTACAGGCAGTGAGGGTTAAGCACTTTGCACAAGGATGCAAAACTTGGATCTGTGTTGTACTTAACAGTGCATCTGCTAACCTTTAATTGACTGCAACTGCAAGGCAGGTGTCTTCACCACAGACAAGTGCACCTGCAGTCTTAGCAGTCCTGGAGTGGCACTCCTTGTCACAGCAGTTGCACTTGAAGGTGCTGGAGTCATACCATCATCATCACTTGTAAAACGCTGGTTCCCATTCTACTGCGTCACTGGCACTGCACACATATCAAGAGTCACTTGTGGTATTTGGCAAAGAGATGCTTTTTAGATCAAACTTTAAGCATGATTAAAGTTTGACAGGTAGGGCATTCCAGGCAAGAGGCCCAGCATAGCAAAATGCCCTCTGTCCAAATCTGCACTTGGTTGCTTTCTGACAGATCTGCAGAAATATGTGCAGGCATATTGGAGGATGACATCAGCATAAGATGCATTGGAGTGACACCAGCACCTTCAAGTGCAACAGCTGTGATAAAGGCCTGCCACTCCAGGAATGGAATGGGCTACATAGTTACGGCAGTCTGCAACTGGGTGACACTTTCAGGACTAGGAACCATGACTGACATGATATGATAGACATGATATGACTGACATGAAATGACTGACATGATATGACCGACGTGATATGACTGACATGACATGACTGACATGATATGACCGACATGACATGACTGACATGATATGATAGACATGACATGACTGACATGAAATGACTGACATGATATTGCCGACATGACATGACTGACATGGCATGACAGACATGACATGACTGACATATGATCGCCATGACATGACTTGACTGACATGATATGGCCGACATGACATGACTGACATGATATGGCCGACATGACATGACTGACATGACTGACATAATATGACCGACATGACTGATGCGACAGACATAACACTAATGACACGACTGACATGACATGACTGACACGACTGACAAAACATGACTGACAAGGGTCTACCACTACTCTCAGCATACAATGCAGGAGTGCCCACCTGGTGACCTGTTTACTGCTCATCAACCTCATTTTCAAATGACTGATTTCCTTCCTATCCATCAGTCTATGGACTATTTTCATATGTTTGCCCCAACTGGACCATTTGCAATAAATGAATAAAAGCAAAATAGGATCAGTTTGGCAGCATCTCAGTAAAAAGATTAGATGTCCAAGAAAGCATAAGATGAAATGAGAAGGGGAGAGAGAGAGAGAGAGAGAGAGAGAGAGAGAGAGAGAGAGAGAGAGAGAGAGAGAGAGAGACAGAGAGAGAGACAGACAGACAGACAGACAGACAGACAGACACAGAGAGAGAAAGACAGAGAGAGAGAGACGGAGACAGAGAGAGCAGACCACTGAGGCAAATCCTCATTTTGAGCAGAGTGCCTACCTGGATCTGGCTGTCATGGGAGGCGGAGAAGAGGAACCGGCCAGACAGGGAGGACATCAGCGCTGTGACGGTGCCCACGTGGCCCACCAGGTTGGTGACATGCTCATGTGTGTTGACATTGAAGAGCTGAATGTTCTGGTTGTAGGATCCTTCAAAACAACAGTGCTCTTTGGACGTAGATGAATCCCAATATGTCATCCCTCACTATAAAATGAAGCATGCGACACTTCAGCTTAACTTGAGATAGCAACACTAAACATAGTATGAGACTTTGATAAGTTGGACAAGTTGGATAAGTGAGGTGAAAGAAAAAAATAATTGAATAGGCTATATGCATGGAAAAAAGGGCTGAAGTTCTGGAGGAATTAGATTTCAACCAAAAGACTACTAGCTTTTATAGACAATTAAAAAACACAGCATGCATGATCACATCTTTTCTTAAAAACAAAACAAAACAAAACAAAACTAGTGGATTTCCTTGAAAATCAAGCACAAAAAACTGAAGGAGAACAGCAGATTCCCATACATGGCGTTGTGCTTGTTTTTACATGTGGTCATGCTAGATACACCAAGGAGGCTGGTGGGTGGGTGGGTGGGTGGGGTTGGGGTTGGGTGGGGATGGGGGTGGGTGGAGGTGGGGTTGGGGGGGGGGCTGGAGGTCAGGTGTTTAAATCAGGAATCTGGGAGATAGGAGACATGTAAAATTGTAAGCTAGAATAGCAGATCAAAACATTTCTGATGAAGGAAAATCTGTGCGTGCGACACATAAATGAAAACGGCAAAGTGCAACATTCACATTCTCAATAGAAGACATGCCATGCATACTTAAACTTATGTCTCAGTGGAGACAAACAGATTCAAGAACTCCGTTGTTCCAGCATCAATCAGAGCCCCCAGCTGCATGCCTGGCTCCGAATTATCATCGCCCAAGTGTTCTCTTCAATATTTGTACTGATGTATTGTGGGTAAAGTTTTGGGCTGGGGTGGAGGGGATGAAGGTGGGGTGGGGGGCGGTGAGGGGCGGTGTTAAAAGTTGGAGTGAGGTATTGGTGTGTGTGTGTGTGTGTGTGTGTGTGTGTGTGTTAGTGTGTGTGTGTGTGTGTGTGTGTGCGCGCGCGCGTGTGTGTGTGTGTGTGTGAGTGTGTGTGTGAGGGGATGTTTTGATGGAAGAAAGATTACTGAAGGGGGAGGGAGGGATAATGACAAAGAACCCCCTTTGCCTCATACAATGGTAGCACCTTATTCATCACCATAATACTCAAGCTTGAGATATAATATCATATCAATTATCTTGTGCGACTAGCACATGTGGTGATTTGAATTTATTAGCATATGTTGCTACTGTGAGCACTACATCACCAGTACTATCCACTGAATCACCAATCTTGTATAATATGCAACACTGCATCTGTTCAGAACCTATAAGTACTCACCTGGTATTCAAGGATTGATCTTTGTAGGAGATGCACATTGATGTGCACCTTATACTTCGATGCACCTTGTACATGGCTAAAATATATTTCTTTTAAAACTTCTTATGTAAAAAAGTGCTTTGTAGTCTGAAAAGTGTGGTAAAAGGTAATTTGGGGATTGAGAGAGTAATTCACCTCATTGACCTGAAAACTATGCTAGTTTTGTTAAATGTTGTAGCATGATTTCACCAACAAAATTTCCTCTGAAGGAAGTCATGAAGACAGACATCAAAAGCAAGGCTTGAAGAAGCTCTGCATATTCATCATAGAGAAACAGATTAGGTATTGCACAAAACAGAAAATGAAGAGAAAAAGAAGCAAGAAAAAAAATCACGCATAGCAACAACAAACCAATCCACAAAACAACAGTGCATTGTGCAAAGACTGCTGCCAAACATTTCATTCATGCACAAAAATGCATCCGTGCACTCTGACAAAATATACAACAACAACAAAGAAAAGGGGATGAAAGAAAGAAAAAAACAAAACTGAAAACTAAAAGTGAATTTGTGCATGTGAGAGCAGTGCAGGAATGTCTACATTACACCAATTTACCTGAGTTACCTGCGATGATGTAGGAAGTGGTCACCGCCAGAGAGTACACAGAGCCAAACTGGTGGTCAATCTTGCTGACAAGCTGGAAGGATCCGGTCGTGTCCCAAATGTGGATTTCGTTGTGAGAGCCACTGTACAACTTGTCCTGTTCCTCGCATGAGAAAAAAAGGGAACATGTCTGTCTGATGCGAAAGTGGGGAGAATGAACAAAAGGAGAGAGACAGATAAATACACTCAGACTGACAGACAGATGGAAAGGCAGATAGACTGATATATGCAAATACACACACACACACACATTTACACACACACACACACATACATTTACACACACACACACAATTTACACACACACACACACACACATTTACACACACATTCACACATACACACACACATTTACACACACACACATTTACACACACTCACATAAACATTTACACACACACATTTACACACATACATTCACACACACACACACATTTACACACACACATTTACACACACACATTTACACACACACATTTACACACACATTTACACACACATTTACACACACACACACACACATTTACACACACACACATACACACACACTTAGAGAGGAGTCAGAGCAAGCCAAAGTAGTGGAGCACTCACCTTGTTGGGGCCCACCACTAGGGCCCTGACCCAGTGGAAAAGTCCAGACATGGTGTGCTTCAGTTGCAGTGTCTTCGCCTCCCACACCTTCAGCAGACACAACATGGCCATCGTCACCTCCACACAGAAATCCTCACATTTTTCAAGCACATTCATGTTGTGCAAAATTAATTCATCTATCTACACGCAATCCACTAATAATCTCAGCAATGGCAAACGCAGCTGAAGAGATGATTACATCAAAACTTGCATATTATACTGAAACGGCTGCTCAACCTTCATACCAGCAATTTCTCTAAAGATGAATTCTATGATCCACCCTTGGACTGTCCCAACAATGATCCACAGGCACAATTCCATCAGGAATACATTATCACAAATCATCATGAATCATCACTACTGCCTTCTTGGGGGTGCAGGTGGGGAGTGGGGTAGGGGGTGGAGATAGTGGGGGTGGTGGGGTGGGGTGGGTGGCAGCTATTCAGAACTCTTGTGCAGACATGCAGGGAACTTTCATAAGTTGAGACAGGTGCAGCATAATGGGTTCAATGCTGTACTTGGGATGTCAGGGGTTGACAGATCTTTCAGACAATGAAAAATGTTCATGTTAATGGGTGTACAACACAGAAAACTAACTACTCCTCCTCTTTCTCCCTTTCTTCCTTCCTCCCTCCCTCCTTCCCTCCTCCTATTTAGCTCATTCCTCTCTCTTCCTTCTTCCTCCCCCACCCCCCCCCCCCCCCCCCCGTCTCTCTCCTTTTTAACCCTGCAAGTGTCAGAGGCTGACAGGGGGAAATCAGCCAGTATTTGTGCTCAACACAGATGGGGTTAAGATGCAGGAGGTTATGAGATCACATTATCTGACAGGAGGCAATCCAGTATCAGAACTGCCTTCCACTGCCTCCCACAAAGCTGGTGAAAGTATAACAGGACCAGGTACGCCTGGAGGCACACTGTGGATATAACAGGACCAGGTACGCCTGGAGGCACCCTGTGGATATAACAGGACCAGGTACACCTGGAGGCACCCTGTGGATATAACAGGACCAGGTACACCTGGAGGCACACTGTGGATATAACAGGACCAGGTTTGCCTGGAGGCACACTGTGGATATAACAGGACCAGGTACGCCTGGAGGCACCCTGTGGATATAACAGGACCAGGTACGCCTGGAGGCACCCTGTGGATATAACAGGACCAGGTACGCCTGGAGGCACACTGTGGATATAACAGGACCAGGTACGCCTGGAGGCACACTGTGGATATAACAGGACCAGGTACGCCTGGAGGCACACTGTGGATATAACAGTACCAGGTACACCTGGAGGCACACTGTGGATATAACAGGACCAGGTACACCTGGAGGCACACTGTGGATATAACAGGACCAGGTACACCTGGAGGCACACTGTGGATATAACAGGACCAGGTACACCTGGAGGCACCCTGTGGATATAACAGGACCAGGTACGCCTGGAGGCACACTGTGGATATAACAGGACCAGGTACGCCTGGAGGCACCCTGTGGATATAACAGGACCAGGTACGCCTGGAGGCACACTGTGGATATAACAGGACCAGGTACGCCTGGAGGCACCCTGTGGATATAACAGGACCAGGTACACCTGGAGGCACCCTGTGGATATAACAGGACCAGGTACGCCTGGAGGCACACTGTGGATATAACAGGACCAGGTACACCTGGAGGCACACTGTGGATATAACAGGACCAGGTACGCCTGGAGGCACCCTGTGGATATAACAGGACCAGGTACGCCTGGAGGCACACTGTGGATATAACAGGACCAGGTACACCTGGAGGCACACTGTGGATATAACAGGACCAGGTATGCCTGGAGGCACACTGTGGATATAACAGGACCAGGTACGCCTGGAGGCACCCTGTGGATATAACAGGACCAGGTACGCCTGGAGGCACCCTGTGGATATAACAGGACCAGGTACGCCTGGAGGCACACTGTGGATATAACAGGACCAGGTACGCCTGGAGGCACCCTGTGGATATAACAGGACCAGGTACACCTGGAGGCACCCTGTGGATATAACAGGACCAGGTACGCCTGGAGGCACCCTGTGGATATAACAGGACCAGGTACGCCTGGAGGCACACTGGATATAACAGGACCAGGTACACCTGGAGGCACCCTGTGGATATAACAGGACCAGGTTTGCCTGGAGGCACCCTGTGGATATAACAGGACCAGGTATGCCTGGAGGCACACTGTGGATATAACAGGACCAGGTACGCCTGGAGGCACCCTGTGGATATAACAGGACCAGGTATGCCTGGAGGCACACTGTGGATATAACAGGACCAGGTACGCCTGGAGGCACACTGTGGATATAACAGGACCAGGTACGCCTGGAGGCACCCTGTGGATATAACAGGACCAGGTACGCCTGGAGGCACCCTGTGGATATAACAGGACCAGGTATGCCTGGAGGCACCCTGTGGATATAACAGGACCAGGTACGCCTGGAGGCACACTGTGGATATAACAGGACCAGGTACGCCTGGAGGCACCCTGTGGATATAACAGGACCAGGTACGCCTGGAGGCACACTGTGGATATAACAGGACCAGGTACGCCTGGAGGCACACTGTGGATATAACAGGACCAGGTACGCCTGGAGGCACACTGTGGATATAACAGGACCAGGTACGCCTGGAGGCACCCTGTGGATATAACAGGACCAGGTACACCTGGAGGCACCCTGTGGAATACAATATGAAGTTCCTGACTGAGGGATGGACATGTCCTTGATGAGCTGGTGAAGAATGGGAAGTGGATTGAAAGTGTACAGGGCAGTGATGGCACTCTAGCAGATAAAAGGGAAGAGGTAATTTTTACCTTGATGACTGAAAAGGAGGAAGTGAAAAGGAATCCTCTTGTGGAGGCCATGGCACAGATGATGTTGTCGTGGGCTTCCTGCAACATGGCAACACTTCATCCATAATCTCTCACAATCGTGCACACCAAAAACCCCCACCAAAACCTCCAAATGTACAGAAAAATATTTACTTGGCATAGATGTGAGATATCACAAAAGAAGACAGAGAATAGCGAAAGCATAGTCTGTAAGAAATAAATGAATGAATGAACGGTGCTTTACAGCCTATCAATGAAACTATTCAAAGTGCAAGTCAAGCCACAACTTCCCTATATACTCACTTATGAATTGTGTAGGGAGATGTGGTGGGTCTATTCTTACCCCAAACTCACCAGGATTTGTAAGAAAGGAAACTGATTTTTATAACGCAGGAAATAAAAAAGGAGCACAGAACTAAAAAGTACACCCAAGTACAGCCACAAAGGCAACACAAGTACAGACGAGGATAAACAATGACAACTCACTGTCTGAGCAAGCACCTCCTTCTCAGCCCCCATGTCCCACTTTCGAATGGAATGGTCATCGCCACCAGAGTACAGGTAGCCATCACAGCAGCACAGACAGTGGACCTACACAGGAGAGGAACCAAAAGTCTCTGTCAAAGACTGCAGTGTGCAGCAGAGCTCACTGCAGAAGGCAAGGCATGAGGGAAGCATTGATGAGATGTAGACAAAAACAAAGGAGGAAGAGAAGTGGAGGAGGAAATGGAGGAAGAGGAGTAGTAGGAAGAGCAGGTGGAGGAGAACAAAGATGAGAAGAAAAATGAGGAAAAGGAAGAAGAAGAGGAGGAGTGGAGGAGGAGGGGGGGGGGGGGGGTGGCGGAGGAGGCGGAGGAGGAGGAGGAGGAGCAGCAGCAGCAGCAGCAGGAGGAGGAGGAGGAGGAGCAGGAGCAGGAGGGAAGAGGAGGAGGGGGAGAGGAGGAGGAAAGGGAGTGGGAGGGGGGGGGGAAAGGGAGGAGGAGGAGGGGGATGGGGAGGAGGGGGGGAGGAGGAGGAGGAGGAGGAGGAGGAGGAGGAGGAGGAGGAGGAGGAGGAGGAGGAGGAGGAGGAGGAGGAGGAGGAGGAGGAGGAGGAGGAGGAGGAGGAGGAAAAAGGACTAGGACAAAGAAGAGGAAGACAACACAAACTGTAGGAAATAGAAAATGAGGAGATCTGGAAGAGAAAGATGATGAAGAGAATGAGGAGGATGAGTGGGACAAAGAGGAGGAAGACAAGGATGAAACTGAATGTTAAGGGGTGAGGAGGAAAAAGAAAACGATAAGGAAGACAAAGATGACAAAGTGCACACAGGGAACAAGGACAAGGACAACGACTGAGAGAAAGGAGGCATTAGTGAGACCACAGGCTAGAAGCCCGTCAGCCCAGGAAGAGAGGAGAGGACAGGTAAAGGCTTTTAAAAAAATGTTAAAGAAAAAAAAGAAGAAAAGGTAAAGGTACAGTGACTTTCTACCCATGTCTGGGTCTCAAACAGCTTTACACTTTACCCCCTGATCACTGGGTCTCAAACCGCTTTACACTTTACCCCCTGATCACTGGGTCTCAAACCGCTTTACACTTTACCCCCTGATCACTGGGTCTCAAACCGCTTTACACTTTACCCCCTGATCACTGGGTCTCAAACCGCTTCACACTTTACCCCCTGATCACTGGGTCTCAAACCGCTTTACACTTTACCCCCTGATCACTGGGTCTCAAACCGCTTTACACTTTACCCCCTGATCACTGGGCCGCTTAATTAATCCTTCACTGACACCTGATGACAAAAATGATAAAAGACAGAACCACACAGTCAGACATCAGCACCAATTCCACTCCCTGAGATGTATTCCAACCGATGCTGGCTCATGGCTGAACATGGGGTTACACACTCTACAGGGTGCCTGTGCTGCCCTCACAGGCACCCGTTTTACTCCTGGGTGGGGAGAAGCAATGCGAGTGAAGCACAGGCCACTCACCACACCCAGGTGTCCCTGCAGACTGCTGATGCAGCCCTTGAACATCTTCTCCAGGTCCCACACTTTGATGCAGTGGTCAGCACCAGCGCTGTACAGCTTGCCCTTGAAGACTGCCAGGCTCCACACAACATCAGAATGGCCCCTGGAAACCCAGATCACAGAGTTCTCCATACATCGGCAGTCCCTAGGCACCCATCAAGAAATACCGGAACCTTTCAGACAAAGGTCTACAGGAAAAACTTTCGTTGGAATCCTGGCATGCTTGCTAGACCAGTTTGATAGAGAGCTACTGAATGGCTGAATCAGCAACTAAGCACGCTTTTTGTACCAATCAGTAATAACTGGAGTCCTTTCACAGAAATTCTGTCAGAAGCTTTTTTAGACACCTGGATTTCAAAGTGTTCTCATCAAAAAATGAAATCTTGCCTTTGTATTAAAGTACGAATATTTACAAAGTTGCGGAAGAGTGCACTGATCAGATGGCTTCTGTCCAGATTCTAAAGTCTTTCTGCAGACTTATGTCTGAAAGAGTCCTGCACAACTTTTTTGTTTGTCTGTTTGTTTTCCCTGTAATTTATCAGGCTTTGTCTGTGAAGTATTGCAAGCTCACAAATAGTTTTACATTTGACATTTGACACTACAGGAATAAAATTACTATTAACCTATTAGGGCCTATGTAACGAGCATGTTACATCTCCCTTCAAGGCCAGGTGTTACATCTGGTAAATTTTTCAGTATATCACTGAGAGTAGCTAGAAACTCCCTACGGAGCGAAACAGAAGACGGTCTTCAGAGGAAGATCCCCCGTCGAAGAGTGTTTCGGCCCTATAATCTTCCTTACACTCTCGGGGGGTGGGCCAAACCTGGACTGACCTCCAGGTGTCCGTCTTTCTGCCACTGTATTTGGCAGGGGCAAGGAGAAGCAATCGAAATTAAGCATTTTTGCTCAAGGATGCAACTCTGGGATCCGAGCCGTTTCGAATCCAGCACCCTCTGACTGCAGGTCCAAACCAGTATATATGGTTATTTTGGGGAAGAAAAATGATATATTTGTGCACTTATGAGATTTGTTGTTGCATATAAAAATTTCCATAGGAAAAGAATATGTACTCAATGGAGCAATAATGATGATGTAGTGGTGTAGCAAGTTCATTTAATTTTCTAACAGTGTTCACATCTTGTTAAGTAGAAGTGGAGAAATAAATTTCAAAATGAACCAAGTTAACCTTGTGTTCTTTATAGGAAAAAGCTCAGGTCTTCGAAGTCATTTTCATTACCCACAGTAGGTCAAAACGGGTAAAATAAAGTGCGTTAAGCTGTATGACTTTTGAGAGTATGCGCTATGGGAAACATGCTCTCAAGCAAGGAGAAAAGCAATACTAAGGGACACTGAGGCGTGGTGTGAAGTCTACAATACAGAGACTATGCAGGACCAACATGTTTGAATTAAACCAAGGTTTCTTTTTGGACAGCTTGTAATAGCAACGACACAGCAAAAATGATGACAGGTAAAGGTGACAGCAGGAGTACAATCCCAAATGCAATCAAACAAAATCCTCCCTCAGCTCACAGAGGAAACCAAAGTCAGTATCAGACCAGTGATGAAAAGCTCACCGCCACAAGTCATGGAGACTCCTTCATAGCAAGAATTGACCTATGACACATTGCTTGTAATTCACAGTTCACAGTAATTACACCAATCTCTCCCTAAAGAACCAGAATGCTTCCCTTTGAACATCTTGGACTGGCTTTGCTAGCCATAGTTCAGCCTAGGAAACCCACTCCGGCACTACAAACTCATAGAAGTAACAACTGACTGGAGAACTGTACCTAGGCTGGCTTGTTTTGGGAGCAAGGACAGCTGCAGAAGGTGGCTGCGATATAGCAAGGAGACAGGTGGGTGTCCGAGACTTACTTGAAGGTGCCGATGCATTTGAACTGGAAAGGCATTTCCCAGTGTTCATGCTTGTGACCGGGTGGGGAGCTCTGGGTCGAGGTGAAAGACTGGGACCTCCTGTGACCTGTGACAATCACACAAACAATAATGATAACCATGAAGGTGATGACGATGACGACAATGAACCCAAAGACCACAATGATGACAACAAAGATGATGATGATGATGATGATGATAATGATGATGACAACGACAACGACGACGACGATGATGATATCAACCTCTGATGCCACCGTGCAGTGTCCAGTAACCAGTTTTACTTGTTCGTACATGAGACAATATGAATGAAGCATTATGCCCAAAGATGCAACTCAAAGATCAATACAACTTTGAACTTTGAACCTGCCAGCCATGAATGTATCGAAGGCAAACACCTCAACCACTGCACTAAAGATTTTTCTAGTTTACAACAACTTACCATGGAGAGTAAAAACACCTCTAATGAAGAGAACACAATAACCAGAATGGCTCTCTCTCCTGCTCTACTAGAATTACTCTGGAGGATATTTGTATACCTAAACCAAACATGCAGAGAAGGGAACCAATAAGATGCTCCCTGTTGGCACGAGGGTGCTGCCTGGGGCAGACTGTCCTCAAAGTACACACTTTCACAACCTGATCTGTTCACTTTTCTCAATATCATTCAAAATCCATCTAAGCTCTATGGAGACCCTGGCACTAGAGACTGCAGGTGAACCCGCCAAAGTTTGCTTTCACAATTTCTGGCTGGGCCCTCGCAAGAACAAATGCAGTCATGATTTAATTGATATGCAGATAACCACAACTGGCTGATAGACAGTAACTCAAACAAGATTGACAATCTGCAAGGCAAAAATGAAAAATGGAGAAACTATGTCTACATGTCTATCTCACAAGCATCTATGACACATAACAAGACAGGTTAGCTACAGGAAAGAGGAAATATAGAAAGGAAGGAAAGAAGAAAGAAAGAAGAAAGACAGAGAGAGAGAGAGAGAGAGAGAGAGAGAGAGAGAGAGAGAGAGAGAGAGAAAGAAAGAGAAAGAGAAAGACAGCCAGAAAGAAAGAAAAGGAAAGAAAGAAAAGGAAAGAAAGAAAAGAAAGACAGACAGAAAGAAAGAGACAGAAAGACAGAGGCAGAAAGAAAAGAAAGACAAGATGGAAGGGAAAAAAAGAAAGACAGAAAGAAGGAGGAGTCACTGACCAATTTCTGACATGTTCATCTGAGAGCTGCTGAGTGAGCTTCGGCGCTGAGCAGACAGCAACTGCTCCACACAGGCATTCAGCTTCTCCACCTGCATCTGCATCATCTGCATGCCACTGCAACACAGACATGGTGCCCCCATCGCGCTCAGTGCACAGGTAGCATTGACACATCACGTCCCAAACCGCCCGTCTCTGCCCCTTGCTGCCATTCCCATGCCACCCCTGTCTGCCATCTAACCACCCCCAGCTATTCCTGCTGTTTTTCTTCCGAGACTCGTTGTTCTAAACGTAGCAATCATGTAATGGTCTTGGGGCAGCGATGCCTGTTGTTCCTCACATGACTGCCAAAATTTGGAACAATGAGCTTGAACAGAAAAATATGAGAGCCACACCTCTGCTGATTGCGAGGGACAGCTCAGGAAGGTCAGAAAGGGTGGAGTGCAGTTGCAGATAGCAATATGTCTCAAGTTCACATCACCGGTTTATATCCCCCACTCACTACTTCCATGACAGAAGGTTACATGCAGTGCTACTGAAATGAGTGAAAGGAATGGAGTTTTGCAGCCTTCCAGCCTTCGTAGGCTATGTAAGGCCACAGACCACAAAATCACTATGTACAGCTGGGTCAAGGAACTAAGAGTGCGTCGACTCTTGATGTTACCAGTTATTTGCCTGTCATTTATTATACTGGGAGACTTGGTGGGTCTATTCTTACCCCACACCCACAAGGGGGTACGGCCACTGGTATCACTGACAACAGCCACAATGCAAGTCTGCACCATCCTATTCACATCATCCCCAATGCCAGATAGCATCATGCCATCCATCAAACCCACAACTTCAGAGGTGTTCCCTAAAACTAGAAGTGATCAGAAATGATAATCTTGTCAGCTAGAGTACTTGGTACACTTGCTGACAGAAGAAACAGAAGTTGGAATCAAGATGCCAATGAAGTCAGACAGCATCAGGTTTTGGAGACCAATACATTTTCATTGAGAGAATTGACTGTTTGGACACTGCATTTGATAACAATGATCCTTTCCAAAAAAAATGGACCATTCCATTTGGCTAGCTTTGCAAATAATTAATTGGCTTTGGGAATGCACCTCCGGTAACACTCTTTTGCACCAAAACAGTACTACTGGCCAAATCAGTGACACATGGTAACATACTCTGCTGCCGAAACGTCACTCACCACATCCATAACTGCATGCTATGCCTCACCACTGACATCCATAACATCAGGTAACCCTATCTGCATGACCCGTATCACCAGGTAACCCTATCCGCATGACCCAAAACACCAGGTAACCCTATTTGCATGACCCATAACATCAGGTAACCCTATCTGCATGACCCATAACACCAGGTAACCCTATTCACATGACCCATAACCCCAGGTAACCCTATCCACATGACCCATAACACCAGGTAACCCTATCCACATGACCCATAACATCAGGTAACCCTATCCACATGACCCATAACACCAGGTAACCCTATCTGCATGACCCATAACACCAGGTAACCCTATCCACATGACCCATAACACCAGGTAACCCTATCCGCATGACCCATAGCACCAGGTAAACCTATCCACATGACCCATAACACCGGGTGACATGAGCAACACAGCGAGTCAATGAAGCAGGTAAAAAGCATGTATAAAAGATCACCTCCACAACACCAAGGTTAGTCGTGTCACAAGAACATAAACTGCAGGCAACATACTGTGCTGCAGTTGGTGTTCGTGGTGGAAGCCTGGTGTTCGGGCTATTGGGCTTTCGGGCCTTACTGCAGCAGTGAAGTCAGATTCTCTGCCTAACTAAACACCCTTGTTAAATAAAATGGATTCATTCATTCATTCATTTGTTTATTCATTCATTCATCCATCCAGGGATGGTTCCAAAGCAGCCACGGGACATTGGTAGGCATTTAAATCATATTGGGTAAAATTTAAAACAGTTGTCGTTATGGTAGCCTGAGGGACCCTATTTTTTCCTGCCAATCCTAAACTTTTTTGCCATCATGAAAAGGAAAGAAAGCAGAAAAAGAAGGGGAAAAAAATCAAAGGTAAACAACTAACTTTTCATGTTTTAATGTTCAGATGAATCTACTGTAAAGCCTGCTCATGCACGTAAACACACACGCATGCATGCACGCACACATACAGTCTCAATTAGCCTCCTTAATTAAAAAAAAATTTCAAAAGAAGTTCAGACCTACCTATCTCCCCCCACCCACCCACTCCTACCAACAACCCCTCCTTTTTTTGTTGCTATGTCACCTTAACCACAACTTTTTGTTTATTTTCCTATGTAACAAAATCTCGTCAGTGGAGGAAAACCTCACAGAGCATCATATCACAGCAGACTACAGATCAATACCTCACAGAGCATCACATCACAGCAGACTACAGATCAATACCTGACAGAGCATCACATCACAGCAGACTAAAGATCAATACCTCACATGGCATCACATCACAGCAGACTAAAGATCAATACCTCACATGGCATCACATCACAGCAGACTAAAGATCAATACCTCACAGAGCATCACATCACAGCAGACTAAAGATCAATACCTCACATGGCATCACATCACAGCAGACTAAAGATCAATACCTCACAGAGCATCACATCACAGCAGACTAAAGATCAATACCTCACAGAGCATCACATCACAGCAGACTAAAGATCAATACCTCACATGGCATCACATCACAGCAGACTAAAGATCAATACCTCACAGAGCATCACATCACAGCAGACTAAAGATCAATACCTCACAGAGCATCACATCACAGCAGACTAAAGATCAATACCTCACATAGCATCACATCACCGCAGACTAAAGATCAATAAAAGCTGTTGAAGAGATTCATGTAAACTTTATGGAAGTAGAACCATTACAGTGGGTTTGCCAACAAAAGAATGTTAAATTAAAAAAGACAGAACTTTTATAGCTTTTGCTCCAAGGAGCATGTTTACACACAAAAAAGAACAAGACCTTACATGAAGAGACATATTGTCTACATACCTTTGGTATGTTGTGACCTGAGACAGCAAGGAATTCTGGGACGTCTCCAGCTCATTTACTCTATCAGTCAGCCGCAGCACCTCCTCTTTGAGTGCCCCATTGGCTGCCGTGAGTGCAGTAATCTGCCAATGGCAATGTACCTTGTAGGGGCTGGTAGGAACGACAGCACTGGTGATTATGACAGTGGTTATAATTGGATCCTTGAGGAAGATAAATGTCCTTCAGCAGATGATGACAAGAAAATGACAACATTAACAACAATGACAGTGCTAATGACACCACTGATGATAATGATGATAGTGGTGACGACGGTGATGACAATAATAACAATGCAACTGTGACAACAATGATGATGATGACGACAAAGATGATGTTGATGGTGATGATGACGATGACGATGATGATGATTATGATGATGATAACAGTGACAATGGCACAGGTGACAAGGAGCCATGTTTTTCTCATCCAATAGCAGCAAAAACTGCTTTCTTTCTCATTGATGGACTTGGTTAACAACGTGTGTGAAGAAACTTCTCCTAACACATGTCACTGTCTACGCTAAACCCTAAGAAGGGGTCGAGTTGTAAAAGCTCACAGAGACAACACTAACCATCAGTCAGACACAGGCCATCTTTCCTGAAATAATCTTCATTCTGTCACCCTTTTTTTAAAGGACATTTTCCCTAGGGAATGTCATCCCTATTCACTGCTTAGGACCCAGTTTTTCTGGTTCTACTCCTGGGCAGGTGAGCTGGTCAAGCACCTTGCCCAAGAATGCAACGCCAGGATCTGAGGAGCTTTGAACAGAGCACCTGCCAACTGTGAATGCACTGCAGGCCTTTGTCACTGGACTAGACCCCATCTACAGTCAGTCATGGTGGTGACAATAACACTGATGACCATAACCATGATGACAGTAGCAAATATGAAAGGAAGGAAAAGAAAGGAAAGGAAAAGAAAGGAAAGGAAAGGAAAGGAAAGGAAAGGAAAGGAGGGAGGGAGGGAGGGAGGGAGGGAGGAGGGAGAGAGGGAGGGAGGGAGGGAGGGAGGGAGGGGGGGAGGGAAGGGGAGAGGGAAGGGGGAGAGGGAAGAGGAGGAAGAGGGGGAGGGGGAGGGGGAGGGGGAGGGGGAGGGGAGGAAGTGGGAGAGGGAAGGGGAGAGGAAGAGGAGGAGGAGGGGGAGGGGGGAGAGGGGGGGGGGAGGAGGAGAAGGGGGAGGGGAAGGTGGATGGGGGATGGGGAGGGGGTCGGGGAGGAGGAGGAAGAGGAGAAGGAGGAGGAGGAGGAGGAGGAGGAGGGAGGAGGAGGAGGAGGAGGAGGAGGAGGAGGGAGGAGGAGGAGGAGGAGGAGGAGGAGGAAGAGGAGGAGGAGGAGGAAGTGGAGGGGGAGGGGGAGGAGGAGGAAGAGGAGGAAGTGGAGGAGGAGGGGGAGGGGGAGAGGGAGGGGGAAGGGGAGGAGGAGGAGGAAGTGGAGGGGGAGGGGGAGGGGAAGGGGAGGGGGGGGGGAGAGGAGGAGGAGAGGGAGGAGGAGGAGGAGGAGGAGGAGGAGGAGGAGGAGGAGGAGGAGGAGGAGGAGGAGGAGGAGGAGGAAGAAAATGACAGCAGCAAGAATGACAATGATAGCAACAAGAATGACAATGACAACAATGATGATTATCAATATCTTGGAAGAATATATGCCATGCTGAGTAAAGTCAACATAAAAATGATCATATCTACCATCTAGGAAAAGAAGGATTCCTTGCCTGATCAAAGTTGTTGTTATGGTGAATGCCAGGACCACGGTACAAGCATGTTCGGCTGTGGATTTCCACCTGGGACTGCGTGCCTTGATACTGGCAGCCTGTAGACAGCACAGCACCAACATTAAGTCTCTCTCACAGCACAGCACCAACATGCAGTCTCTCTCACAGCACAGCACCAAGAATAGAGTTTCTCTCACAGCACAGCACCAAGAATAGAGTTTCTCTCACAGCACAGCACCAACAATAGAGTTTCTCTCACAGCACAGCACCAACATGCAGTCTCTCTCACAGCACAGCACCAACAATAGAGTTTCTCTCACAGCACAGCACCAACATGCAGTCTCTCTCACAGCACAGCACCTACATGCAGTCTCTCTCACAGCACAGCACCAACAATAGAGTTTCTCTCACAGCACAGCACCAACATTAGAGTTTCTCTCACAGCACAGCACCAACATTAGAGTTTCTCTCACAGCACAGCACCAACATTAGAGTCTCTCTTACAGAAACAGCACCAACATTAATTTAAGTCTCTCTCACAGCAGAGCACCAACAATAGAGTTTCTCTCAAAGCACAGCACCAACATGGAGTCTCTCTTACAGCACAGCACCAACATTAAGTCTCTCTCACAGCACAGCACGAACAATAGAGTTTCTCTCACAGCACAGCACCAACAATAGAGTTTCTCTCACAGCACAGCACCAACATGGAGTCTCTCTCACAGCACAGCACAGCACAGCTATAGAGTTCTCTCACAGCACAGCACCAACAATAGAGTTTCTCTCACAGCACAGCACGAACAATATAGTTTCTCTCACAGCACAGCACCAACATGGAGTCTCTCTCACAGCACAGCACCAACAATAGAGTTTCTCTCACAGCACAGCACCAACAATAGAGTTTCTCTCACAGCACAGCACCAACAATAGAGTTTTTCTCACAGCACAGCACCAACAATAGAGTTTCTCTCACAGCACAGCACCAACATGGAGTCTCTCTCACAGCACAGCACCAACAATAGAGTTTTTCTCACAGCACAGCACCAACAATAGAGTTTCTCTCACAGCACAGCACCAACATGGAGTCTCTCTCACAGCACAGCACCAACATGGAGTCTCTCTCACAGCACAGCACCAACAATAGAGTTTCTCTCACAGCACAGCACCGACATGCCGTCTCTCTCACAGCACAGCACCAACATGCAGTCTCTCACAGCACAGCACCAACATGAGTCTCTCTCACAGCACAGCACCAACAATAGAGTTTCTCTCACAGCACAGCACCAACATGGAGTCTCTCTCACAGCACAGCACCAACAATAGAGTTTCTCTCACAGCACAGCACCAACATGGAGTCTCTCTCACAGCACAACACCAACAATAGAGTTTTTCTCACAGCACAGCACCAACAATAGAGTTTCTCTCACAGCACAGCACCAACATGGAGTCTCTCTCACAGCACAGCACCAACAATAGAGTTTCTCTCACAGCACAGCACCAACAATAGAGTTTTTCTCACAGCACAGCACCAACAATAGAGTTTCTCTCACAGCACAGCACCAACATGGAGTCTCTCTCACAGCACAGCACCAACAATAGAGTTTCTCTCACAGCACAGCACCAACATGCAGTCTCTCTCACAGCACAGCACCAACATTCAGTCTCTCTCACAGCACAGCACCAACAATAGAGTTTCTCTCACAGCACAGCACCAACATGGAGTCTCTCTCACAGCACAGCACCAACAATAGAGTTTCTCTCACAGCACAGCACCAACATGGAGTCTCTCTCACAGCACAGCACCAACAATAGAGTTTCTCTCACAGCACAGCACCAACATGCAGTCTCTCTCACAGCACAGCACCAACATTCAGTCTCTCTCACAGCACAGCACCAACAATAGAGTTTCTCTCACAGCACAGCACCAACATGGAGTCTCTCTCACAGCACAGCACCAACATTGAGTATCTCTGACTTCTCAGCTTCTACATATAGTTTCTCTCACAGCACAGCACCAACATGGAGTCTCTCTCACAGCACAGCACCAACAATAGAGTTTCTCTCACAGCACAGCACCAACATGAGTCTCTCTCACAGCACAGCACCAACATGGAGTCTCTCTCACAGCACAGCACCAACAATAGAGTTTCTCTCACAGCACAGCACCAACATGGAGTCTCTCTCACAGCACAGCACCAACATGGAGTCTCTCTCACAGCACAGCACCAACAATAGAGTTTCTCTCACAGCACAGCACCAACATAGAGTCTCTCTCACAGCACAGCACCAACATGCAGTCTCTCTCACAGCACAGCACCAACATGGAGTCTCTCTCACAGCACAGCACCAACAATAGAGTCTCTCTCACAGCACAGCACCAACATGCAGTCTCTCTCACAGCACAGCACCAACATGGAGTCTCTCTCACAGCACAGCACCAACATTAGAGTTTCTCTCACAGCACAGCACCAACATTAAGTCTCTCTTACAGCAAGCACCAACATTAGAGTTTCTCTCACAGCACAGCACCAACAATAGAGTTTCTCTCACAGCACAGCACCAACATGCAGTCTCTCTTACAGCAAGCACCTACATGCAGTCTCTCTTACAGCACAGCACCAACATTAGAGTTTCTCTTACAGCAAGCACCAACATTAGAGTTTCTCTCACAGCACAGCACCAACATTAGAGTTTCTCTCACAGCACAGCACCAACAATAGAGTTTCTCTCACAGCACAGCACCTACATGCAGTCTCTCTCACAGCACAGCACCAACAATAGAGTTTCTCTCACAGCACAGCACCAACATGGAGTCTCTCTCACAGCACAGCACCAACATGGAGTCTCTCTTACAGCACAGCACCAACAATAGAGTTTCTCTCACAGCACAGCACCAACAATAGAGTTTCTCTCACAGCACAGCACCTACATGCAGTCTCTCTCACAGCACAGCACCAAATTGGAGTCTCTCTCACAGCACAGCACCAACATGGAGTCTCTCTCACAGCACAGCACCTACAATAGAGTTTCTCTCACAGCACAGCACCAAATTGGAGTCTCTCTCACAGCACAGCACCAACAATAGAGTTTCTCTCACAGCACAGCACCAACAATAGAGTTTCTCTCACAGCACAGCACCAAATTGGAGTCTCTCTTACAGCACAGCACCAACAATAGAGTTTCTCTCACAGCACAGCACCAACAATAGAGTTTCTCTCACAGCACAGCACCTACATGCAGTCTCTCTCACAGCACAGCACCACATTGGAGTCTCTCTCACAGCACAGCACCAACATGGAGTCTCTCTCACAGCACAGCACCTACAATAGAGTTTCTCTCACAGCACAGCACCAAATTGGAGTCTCTCTCACAGCACAGCACCTACAATAGAGTTTCTCTCACAGCACAGCACCAAATTGGAGTCTCTCTCACAGCACAGCACCAACAATAGAGTTTCTCTCACAGCACAGCACCTACATGCAGTCTCTCTCACAGCACAGCACCAAATTGGAGTCTCTCTCACAGCACAGCACCAACAATAGAGTTTCTCTCACAGCACAGCACCAACATGGAGTCTCTCTCACAGCACAGCACCAACATGGAGTCTCTCTCACAGCACAGCACCAACAATAGAGTTTCTCTCACAGCACAGCACCAAATTGGAGTCTCTCTCACAGCACAGCACCAACAATAGAGTTTCTCTCACAGCACAGCACCAACATGCAGTCTCTCTCACAGCACAACACCTACATGCAGTCTCTCTCACAGCACAGCACCAACAATAGAGTTTCTCTCACAGCACAGCACCAACATGGAGTCTCTCTCACAGCACAGCACCAACAATAGAGTCTCTCTCACAGCACAGCACCAACATGCAGTCTCTCTCACAGCACAGCACCTACAATAGTCTCTCTTACAGCACAGCATCAACATGGAGTCTCTCTCACAGCACAGCACCAACATGGAGTCTCTCTCACAGCACAGCACCAGCATGCAGTCTCTCTCACAGCACAGCACCAACATGGAGTCTCTCTTACAGCACAGCACCAACATGCAGTCTCTCTCACAGCACAGCACCAACATAGAGTCTCTCTCACAGCACAGCACCTACATGCAGTTTCTCTCACAGCACAGCACCAACATGCAGTCTCTCTCACAGCACAGCACCAACATGCAGTCTCTCTCACAGCACAGCACCAACAATAGAGTCTCTCTCACAGCACAGCACCAACATGCAGTCTCTCTCACAGCACAGCACCAACAATAGAGTTTCTCTCACAGCACAGCACCAACAATAGAGTTTCTCTCACAGCACAGCACCAAGAATAGAGTTTCTCTCACAGCACAGCACCAAATTGGAGTCTCTCTCACAGCACAGCACCAGCATGCAGTCTTTCTCACAGCACAGCACCAACAATAGAGTTTCTCTCACAGCACAGCACCAACAATAGAGTTTCTCTCACAGCACAGCACGAACATGCAGTCTCTCTCACAGCACAGCACCAACATGCAGTCTCTCTTACACTGTACAGCACAGCACCAACAATAGAGTTTCTCTCACAGCACAGCACCGACAATAGAGTTTCTATCACAGCACAGCAACAACATGCAGTCTCTCTCACAGCACAACACCTACAATAGAGTTTCTCTCACATAACAGCACCAACAATAGAGTTTCTCTCACAGCACAGCACCAAATTGGAGTCTCTCTTACAGCACAGCACCAACAATAGAGTTTTTCTCACAGCACAGCACCAACATGGAGTCTCTCTCACAGCACAGCACCAACAATAGAGTTTCTCTCACAGCACAGCACCTACATGGAGTCTCTCTCACAGCACAGCACCAACATGCAGTCTCTCTTACAGCACAGCACCAGCATGCAGTCTCTCTCACAGCACAGCACCAACATGCAGTCTCTCTCACAGCACAGCACCAACATGCAGTCTCTCTTACAGCACAGCACCAACATGCAGTCTCTCTCACAGCACAGCACCAACATGCAGTCTCTCTCACAGCACAGCACCAACAATAGAGTTTCTCTCACAGCACAGCACCAACATGCAGTCTCTCTCACAGCACAGCACCAACATGCAGTCTCTCTTACAGCACAGCACCAACATGCAGTCTCTCTCACAGCACAGCACCAACAATAGAGTTTCTCTCACAGCACAGCACCAGCATGCAGTCTCTCTCACAGCACAGCACCAACATGCAGTCTCTCTTACACTGTACAGCACAGCACCAACAATAGAGTTTCTCTCACAGCACAGCACCAACAATAGAGTTTCTCTCACAGCACAGCACCAACAATAGAGTCTCTCTCACAGCACAGCACCAACATGCAGTCTCTCTCACAGCACAGCACCAACATGCAGTCTCTCTCACAGCACAGCACCAACATTAAGTCTCTCTCACAGCACAGCACCAACATGCAGTCTCTCTCACAGCACAGCACCAACAATAGAGTTTCTCTCACAGCACAGCACCAACAATAGAGTTTCTCTCACAGCACAGCACCTACATGCAGTCTCTCTCACAGCACAGCACCAACATTAAGTCTCTCTCACAGCACAGCACCTACAATAGAGTTTTTCTCACAGCACAGCACCAACATGCAGTCTCTCTCACAGCACAGCACCTACAATAGAGTCTCTCTTACAGCACAGCACCAACATGGAGTCTCTCTCACAGCACAGCACCTACAATAGAGTTTCTCTCACAGCACAGCACCAACATGCAGTCTCTCTCACAGCACAGCACCTACAATAGAGTCTCTCTTACAGCACAGCACCAACATGGAGTCTCTCTCACAGCACAGCACCTACATGCAGTCTCTCTCACAGCACAGCACCTACATGGAGTTTCTCTCACAGCACAGCACCGACATGCAGTCTCTCTCACAGCACAGCACCAACAATAGAGTTTCTCTCACAGCACAGCACCTACATGCAGTCTCTCTCACAGCACAGCACCAACATGCAGTCTCTCTCACAGCACAGCACCTACATGGAGTTTCTCTCACAGCACAGCACCAGCATGCAGTCTCTCTCGCAGCACAGCACCAACATTAAGTCTCTCTCACAGCACAGCACCAACAATAGAGTCTCTCTCACAGCACAGCACCAACATGCAGTCTCTCTTACAGCACAGCACCTACATGCAGTTTCTCTCACAGCACAGCACCTACATGCAGTCTCTCTCACAGCACAGCACCAGCATGCAGTCTCTCTCACAGCACAGCACCAACATTAAGTCTCTCTCACAGCACAGCACCAACAATAGAGTCTCTCTCACAGCACAGCACCAACATGCAGTCTCTCTTACAGCACAGCACCTACATGCAGTCTCTCTCACAGCACAGCACCTACAATAGAGTCTCTCTCACAGCACAGCACCAACATGCAGTCTCTCTCACAGCACAGCACCAACATGCAGTCTCTCTTACAGCACAGCACCTACATGCAGTCTCTCTCACAGCACAGCACCTACAATAGAGTCTCTCTCACAGCACAGCACCAACATGCAGTCTCTCTCACAGCACAGCACCTACATGCAGTCTCTCTCACAGCACAGCACCAACATGCAGTCTCTCTCACAGCACAGCACCAACATGCAGTCTCTCTCACAGCACAGCACCAACAATAGAGTTTCTCTCACAGCACAGCACCAACAATAGAGTTTCTCTCACAGCACAGCACCTACATGCAGTCTCTCTCACAGCACAGCACCAACATTAAGTCTCTCTCACAGCACAGCACCTACAATAGAGTTTCTCTCACAGCACAGCACCAACATGCAGTCTCTCTCACAGCACAGCACCTACATGCAGTCTCTCTCACAGCACAGCACCTACAATAGAGTTTCTCTCACAGCACAGCACCTACATGCAGTCTCTCTCACAGCACAGCACCAACATTAAGTCTCTCTCACAGCACAGCACCTACAATAGAGTTTCTCTCACAGCACAGCACCAACATGCAGTCTCTCTCACAGCACAGCACCTACAATAGAGTCTCTCTTACAGCACAGCACCAACATGGAGTCTCTCTCACAGCACAGCACCTACATGCAGTCTCTCTCACAGCACAGCACCAACATGCAGTCTCTCTCACAGCACAGCACCAACATGCAGTCTCTCTCACAGCACAGCACCAACATGCAGTCTCTCTCACAGCACAGCACCAACATGCAGTCTCTCTCACAGCACAGCACCTACATGCAGTCTCTCTCACAGCACAGCACCAACATGGAGTCTCTCTCACAGCACAGCACCTACATGCAGTCTCTCTCACAGCACATCACCAACATGGAGTCTCTCTCACAGCACAGCACCAACATGCAGTCTCTCTCACAGCACAGCACGAACATGCAGTCTCTCTCACAGCACAGCACCGACATGCAGTCTATGTCACATGCTTTCTGTATGCTCACAGCATACTATTATGTGTGTTTTGTTTTTTTACAGAGCATGAGCATGGTGTGTACGTATACATACGCGCGTGCATGAGCATGCGTGCAAGCATGTGCATTTGTGCAGAGTATGCAAGTGTGTTGCATAAATGTGTTTATGTGTGTGCAGAGTATGAAGAGTGGTGTGTGAATGTATGTGTGAATGTATGTATGTGTGCTTGCGCGCATGCGCGCATATGTGTGTGTGTGTGTGTAATGTGTGAGTGTATGTGATATGTGGTGTGTTAGGGTGTATGTGTGTGAGAGGCAGTGTTTTGCATGGGGTGCATGTGTGTAGTAAGTGTGTATTTAGTATGCATTTTGTGTCAGGTGTGAATGTCTGCAAGTGTGTGTCGTGTGTGTGTGTGTGTGTCAATACACACATTTTCATACATGTTTGTGGAGTTTGCGTTAGTGTGCATATGTGTATCCCATGTTTGCTGGCAAAAGAGTGTGCATGTGGGGATGTCTATGTATGATCTGCCTGCACTCATCACCTCTCTAATACTCTGTCTCTAGCCATGTCTGCAAGTATCATACACATTTGCTTGTATGTGCATCTGGTGCATTTGTTCTATCAACTGCCTGTCTTTCTGTATGTCAACATGCCTGTCAGTTGGCGCGCGCGTGTGTGTGTGTGTGTGTGTGTGTGTGTGCGCGCGCGCATGTGTGTGTTTATCTGCTCACTTGTCCACCCATAGGCCTGTCTGTTCACTCTCCCATCTGTCCTTACATCTGTCCATCCCTCCGTTTGACCAACTGTCTGTCTATCTCTGTTTCTGAATCTCTCCATGTGTCTGCTGGCTGATCTTCCACTGCTACCTACCTCGGCCATGGTGGGCACAGGGTGTAAACTTGCAGAGGCTTCGATGCAGTGCCAAGTTTTCCTTCCTGAGGGGGCCGCAGGCAGTGCTGTTGGGACACGAGGTCTGGCCGAAGGAACACTTGTCTTCGTGCTCCCGGCGCCTGCCTGGTGCCAAGGGACAACAGAGTTCAAGAGTAAAGAAAGCATAGCACAAGGTGAAAGGCTTTCCTGTGTGATTTCAGTGTGTGTGTGTGCGTGTGTGTGCATGTATTTGTGTGTGTGTGTGTGTGTGTATTTGTGTGTGTGTATGTGTAAGCGTGTTTGTTTGATTGTATATGTGTGTGTGTGTAAGTGAATGTGTGTGTGTAATTGTATGCATGTGTATTTGTGTGTGTGTGTGTGTGTGTGTGTGTGTATTTGTGTGTTTAAGTGCATGTGTGAGTGTGTTTGTGTGTGTGTGTTTGATTGCATATGTGTGTGTGTGTGTAAATGTGTGTGTGTGTGTGTGATTGTATGCATATGTATGTGTGTGTGTGTGTGCATGTGTGTGTGGTCATGTGTGTGTGTGTGCGCATGTGTGTGTGTGTGTGTGTGTGTGTATGTGTGTGTGTGCATGTGTGGGTGTATATATATGTGCATTCAAGTGTGTATGTGCATTCAAGTTTGTATGTGATGATGATGATGATGATGATGATGTCTACTTGTATAGCGCACGTATCCATGTCTGCATGTGTGTGCATATTTGTATGTGTGTATGTGCATATGTGTGAGTGAATGTAGATAATGCATGGAGCTTTAAAGTCTATCAGCCTCTGCATTCACTGGCACTGTTTGAATTAAGACAAGTATATCAATTTTCTTAGTTATTTGCGATTTACCAATTGCATGGGAGAAGAGCAGGATCTATTCTTAACCCCAATCTACAGAAGGATTTATGAAGTGTGGGATGGGATTCAGGTGAGGTAGGGGGTTGAGTGGGATGGGACAGGCTGGGGTGAGGTAGGGGGTTGAGTGGGATGGCACACATGGGGGTGGGGTAGGGGGTTGAGTGGGATGGCACACATGGGGGTGGGGTAGGGGGTTGAGTGGGATGGCACACATGGGGGTGGGGTAGGGGGTTGAGTGGGATGGCACACATGGGGGTGGGGTAGGGGGTTGAGTGGGATGGCACACATGGGGGTGGGGTAGGGGGTTGAGTGGGATGGGACAGGTTGGGGTGAGGTAGGGGGTTGAGTGGGATGGCACACATGGGGGTGGGGTAGGGGGTTGAGTGGGATGGGACAGGTTGGGGTGAGGTAGGAGGTTGAGTGGGATGGCACACATGGGGTGGGGTAGGGGGTTGAGTGGGATGGCACACATGGGGGTGGGGTAGGGGGTTGAGTGGGATGGGACAGGTTGGGGTGAGGTAGGGGATTGAGAGGGATGGCACACATGGGGGTGGGGTAGGGGGTTGAGTGGGATGGCACACAGTAACCTGGGGGTGGCTGTAGGTTGGGTTGAGTGGGATTGGACATGTTGGGGGGGGGGTTGGGGGTTGAGTGGGATGTGAAAGGTTGGGGTGAGGTAGGAGGCTTGAGTGTGGGATGGAACAGGTTTGGTTTTGGGTGTAGGGGGTTGAGCAGAATAGCAGGATGGGGTGTTTGGGTATGGGGTTGAGTGGGTATGGGACACAGCGTTGGGGTGTGGAAGGGAGTTGAGTGGTATGGGACAGGTTGGGGTGGGGTAGGGGGGTTTGAAGTGGGTGGGACAGGTTAGGGATGGGGTAGGGAGTTGAGTGGGAATGGACAGTGTTGTGGGGGTGGGGTAGGGAGTTTTTGAGGGGGATGGGACAGGTTGGGGTGGGGTAGGGGGTTGAGTGGGATGGGACAGGTTTGTGGTGGGGTCAAGGGGATTTGAGTGGGATGGGACAGGTATGCGGTGGTGGCGTAAGGGGTTTGAGTGGGATGGGACAGGTTGGGGTGGGTAGGGGTTGAAGTTGGGATGGGACACAGGTTGGGGTGGGGTCGGTGGGTTGCGTGGGATGGGACAGGTTGGGGTGGGGTTGAGCAGAATCGGGCCATGATGGCGGTCGGGTTGGGGGTTGAGTGGTAGGGGACGGGTTGGGGTGGGGTAGGGAGTTGAGTGGAATGGGACAGGTTGGGGTGGGGTAGGGGTTGAGCAGAATAGGACAGGTTGGGGTGGGGTATGGGGTTGAGTGGGATGGCACACATGGGGGTGGGGTAGGGGGTTGAATGGGATGGCACACATGATGGTGGGATAGGGGGTTGAGTGGGATGGGACAGGTTGGGGTGGGGTAGGGGGTTGAGTGGGATGGGACAGGTTGGGGTGGGGTAGGGGTTGAGTGGGATGGGACAGGTTGGGGGGGGTGCGGGGGTTGAGTGGGATGGGAAAGGTTGGGGTGGGGTAGGAGGTTGAGTGGGATGGGACAGGTTGGGGTGGGGTAGGGGGTTGAGTGGGATGGGACAGGTTGGGGTGGGGTAGGGTGTTGAGTGGGATGGGACAGGTTGGGGTGGGGTAGGGGGTTGAGTGGGATAGGACAGTTGGGGTGGGGTAGGGGGTTGAGTGGGATGGGACAGGTTGGGGTGGGGTAAGGGGTTGAGTGGGATGGGACAGGTTGGGGTGGGGTAGGGGGTTGAGTGGGATGGGACAGGTTGGGGTGGGGTAGGGGTTTGAGTGGGATGGGACAAGGTGGGGTGGGGTAGGGGGTTTGATGTGGGATGGACAGGTTGGGGTGAGGTAGGAGTTGAGTGGGATAGGACAGGTTGAGGTGGGGTAGGGGGTTGAGCAGAATAGGGCAGATTGGGGTCGGGTAGGGGGTTGAGTGGGATGGGACAGGTTGGGGTGGGGTAGGGAGTTGAGTGGAATGGGACAGGTTGGGGTGGGGTATGGGGTTGAGTGGGTGGCACACATGGGGTGGGGTAGGGGTTGAATGGGATGGCCCACATGGGGGTGGGATACGGGGGTTGAGTGGGAATTGGGACAGGGGGTTGGGGGATGGAGGGGGGGTGGGGTAGGGGTTGAGTTTGGGGATGGGACAGGTTGGGGTGGGGTAGGGGGTTGAGTGGGATGGGACAGGTTGGGGTGGGGTAGGGGGTTGAGTGGGATGGGACAGGTTGGGGTGGGGTAGGGGGTTGAGTGGGATGGGACAGGTTGGGGTGGGGTAGGGGGTTGAGTGGGATGGGACAGGTTGGGGTGGGGTAGGGAGTTGAGTGGGATGGGACAGGTTGGGGTGGGGTAGGGGGTTGAGTGGGATGGGACAGATTGGGGTGGGGTAGGGGGTTGAGTGGGATGGGACAGGTTGGGGTGGGGTAGGGGGTTGAGTGGGATGGGACAGGTTGGGGTGGGGTAGGGGGCAACCACAGGAGAGAGGCAGCAAAGTAAGAAGGAGGTGGAATAAAACAAAGAAACAAAACTACAACAACAACAGCAGCAGCAGCAGCAGCAAAAGTAAGTGTGGAAGTGTATCTAGTGACTAATTATACTTCTACCTCAACTACTACTTCAAGTTCAAGTGTATAAATGGATTTTTAAAAATGTACATCCCCAAAGTGCAATTTTGCTGTTCTGGGTATGTTTACATCCTGAAAGTGTACACAGAACTTCCTATTTTCTGAGACAATAAAGTGTATCCATCCCTCCCTCCATCTCTCCATCACCCCTCTCTCCATCTAAATATACATCAGACTACAGAGATTCAGTCTGTAGGTCACAAAGTTCTGATTTTTTTCTCTCATGCATCACATGCATGGCATGTATCATCATTTCCTAATCTTCACATGACTTAAAACTGAAGTAAAGACACTTCTCATGAAAACCATTCCAAATCCCTGCATGCCACTGGAATCACTGCATAATTTGCTATCAGACTTGCCTATTTGCCCCCCCCCCCCCCCCCCCCCCCCGCCAAAAAAAAAGTCTCCTGCTAAAAATCTACCCAAAAGTCTTAACTTTCTTGAAAGATTAGATATTGACATGTCATCAATCTAACTGACATGCATAGTGATACATCATCATCATCATCACTACCATCATTGTTATAATCATCATCATCAATGTCATATCACCATCAGTCACCACCACCACCAACATCTCCACCACCACCACCAGTGTCATCACCACCACCACCATCTCCACCACCACCATCATTATAAATCACCACCATCTCCACCACCACCATCATTATAAATCACCAACAGCACCATTGCAACCACCACCACCACCAGTGTCACCACCAACACCACCACTGCTACCACCACCACATACCACCACCTCAACCATCACCAGCATAATCACCACCACCACCAACAACACCACCACCACAACCACCACCACCATCTCCACCACCACCATCATAATCACCACCAACACCACCACTGCTACCACCACCACCACCAGCGTCACCACCACCACCACCACTGCTACCACCACCACCACCACCACCATCTTCATCAAGCCAGTGCTAGATGTTATACCTAGAGCGATCTTTTCCTGGCATCCTTCGGGGTCCTGTATCAATTCCCCATCCTTCTCAAGGAGCCCATAGCGACAGTATATCTCTAGGTCCTCCACCTGACACAGAAGAGTCCTGCAAAAGAAAACACCAGTACACACGTCAGTAGAAGCAGAGTCAATACATGAAAACAGTACTGGAAATATAGTGGGGATGGGGTGTTGAGGGAGGGGGAGGGGGAGGGGGGGGTTTAGGGGGGGGGGCGGGGGGGGGGCATGGGAAGTAGAATGACAAATGTTTTCATAGTGGTTGATGTCTGCAGTTTGCAGTTGACACCATTTGTTAGCCACCCTCTGGTAAGATTAAACATTTCACAAAAAGATTTCTTGCCAAGAGAAATGGTGAGCCGTGGGCAAGGTCATAACGCTTCTGTTTGATTAGGTCACATACTCAAAATAGCTGTGGTAATGATAACCTGACCAACCCTTTACCTTCTGCCAACCTTAATTCCCCCCCCCCCTCCCCCCCCCCCCCCCCCCCCCCTTCCCCCTTTTTTGACCATGTACCTTAACCACAGTTATTTTTTGGTCAATGAATTGGCATTTGTGTTTGTGTGGCTTATGTGCATTTTGGGAAGTGGTTGATGTGTGTGTGTGTGTGTGTGTGTGTGTGTGCGTGCGTGCGTGCGTGCGTGCGTGCATGCATGCGTGTGTGCGTGCGTGTGTGAGTGTGTGTGTGAGGGGGGGGAGGGAGGAAGGAAGAGACAGATGGTCAGATGGATGAATAGGCAGACAGGTAGGCAGACAAGCAGGCAGGCATGCATACGCTTATGCACGCAGACACGCACACATGCACGCACGCACGCACACACACACGCACACACGCACGCACACGTACGCACACTCGTGCTTACACCAGTTATAGTGCTCAGCAAAGTGTACTAATTGTATTTGGACAGGCGCATGCATCTATCAGAGTCAATGTTGACAACGATAACATTCCCTGTATTTAGCAGTAGTATAGACTACAGCGATCCAGGATCCTGTTCTAAATCAAGCTCATACAGAAATAGTGCTTCACTCATCACTGACACCGACAGGGGGGAATAACCTCAGTGCAAATTTGAAGATGTGTGAGAGCGTGGAGGGATTCAATCACATGAGAAATGTTAGTTATAAAGATGGCATCATTATGAAGCAAGGTTTACCTCGGAGTAAGACATTATGCGGAGGACACACACCTGTCATAGTCATAGTGTCAAACATTTCGAAAGTTACTATCAGTGTCAGTTCGACAGTTATTGCCATAACTAAGTTGATTCGCCATCTACACAGTAAACGAATGCTAAGCACTGAGAGATAATCTCAGACAATGATGCCAGACATAAAATCCCTCTAGCTTTCCAAAAAATTCAACAACTTTTCTCACCTATTGACGACGAGCTGACTAGTATCGCAGTGACTACCGTCTACCGGGCACTTGGTGATGGCGAAGGAACATTTCCTGCAGAACGTGTGGCCACATGGAACATTTATGACAGGATCAATGTAGATGGATTTACACTGTGGGCATTTGAGATAGGTCGACGGCTCACTAACAAGCTTTATCGCAGGAGCATCACTTCCCATGGTAGCGAATGTGCAAAGTTCGTAAAAGATCGCATAATCGTGGGCAGCGGCTTCTCGAAGCACTAGCCAGAAAGTACTTCCGTCTTGGGTCGAAGGAGCGGTTATTGTCCATCTGAAGATTTTAGTTGTCAGCTTATCGCAATAGTCACGTATGCATGACCATTATCACATCAATAAATAACTTTATTAAGTATATATATTTTCTAGAGCCTTAATTTTCTTCTTTCCGAGCAGATTTTAGAGAGTGTGGAATACCACCACAACATCGAACTTTATATTACACGGCCTTCTCCCCTTCACAGCGCGAAGTATAAAAATAGACTTGACTTCGTCAGGGGGAAAACCCCATTTCCCCAAATATTTCTTTATTTAAAAACCACGACGACTTTTGAGTTGGGGTTACAGGTAGACTTTGTGCTGTTATGATCATTCGCATGCTACACTACAATCTAATATGTAATGATCATTCATGGTGTTGTTGTTGTCGCGATGTGATCTGGCTCCTTACGATGATACGTCGCGGGGGCTACGCGCGCACCCGCCATGCAAACTTGTGTTGCGACATCTTCTTCGTAAAGACTTGTCGATACGGGAAGTCGAAGTCCAGGAAATCTGGTGGTCTTTTTCGAAAGAACTCTATTCACGCACTGGTCGATACACAGCGATAGAATCAGTAATCAACATTACGTAATAACTTATTTACTCTCGTGAGGACACAGTGGCTGATATCTGCGCTCTTACACCAAAGACCTCTGCTTACACGTACGTACGTTTCTTCTGTAGTCGCGCGCTCTAGAACGCTGTATCTCACGTGTGTATTCTCCAGAGTACACCTCACTCTACGGCATAAAAGTTTAAAACCTGTTGAGGATTCGATCACTCCTTATAAAGGAGGACATTTCGCACTCACTTGAATAGGGGAAATTATAATGGGGCATTGAGCCCCGATGGGCATTGGTGACCATTTCAATTAAGAAGAAGAAAAAAAACCCAAATAATTTAAGTTTTAGTTTGTTTTTAAAATTAGTTTCAACCAATCAGTTTGCTTCTCTTGAGAAAAACGTACGTGCGGTTATGACCCAGTCAGAAAGTAGTCAGCCACAGTGCGAGTTTTTTTTTTTAAACACCATGCACTCTTTTGCTGCAATGTTGAAAGTCCGAAAAAACTTTACATCTTAGACCTCAACCACATTTAATTTTGATGTACACTTCGTGATCAACAGTGGAACAAGAGAACCGCATCAGCTCTTTCTTAAATCACACAGGCAAGTGCTCATGCATTAGGCTACTTTTGATATTTTTCGTGTTAAACTCTGTGTAC
>JAWQFJ010021107.1:15000-22500 GCA_034096865.1 Theodoxus fluviatilis | reverse complement strand
GAAAATGCCTATACATGTATGTGTGCCCGTGCACTTATTCGTGCATGAGTGCATGCGTGCGCATTCGCGTTTGCATAAGAGAGAGTGTTATGTGTGTAGTCAAGTTAGTAACTTCACAACAAATAGTCTCTTCACTGTGCACGCTTTGCATTTGGAAAGATTAGTTCATGACAAGTTGTTTATGAACCAAAGTAGAAACGAAAAATTTCCCAAATTATTTGAGACCCATACAACAGTAAATGTACGGCAACAGAATTTCGAAGTCCAACACAATTTACACCGAAACCCTGTGCAAATTATTGTAGTTATTATTGATCATTCTGTGAATACTGACAGTTGAGTGTAAAATGAAAATATGTGCACTTTTTTTCTTTCAGTTCAACTCACAGATGTGATGTATGTCAACAGTCATTTCTCGTACCAAATTATTCTTGTTGTACTTGAAGCTTTACTTGAAGGCTCGACAGTCTGTAAACGTGAGCAAAGCACATAATGCCAGAAAACACACGCACATTTCTGTCACTCATGGAGTCGTGTTGGAACCGCACACTATGGCTCGTATATACTCGTAGGTGCAAACAAAACACCCAATCTGCAAGTTGTGCAAATGGTGCCAAGAGTCTAGTCACAGCAGACTGCCAGCTATCATGTGAAAACAAAGTCAAGCACTGGAGAGGTTGTTTTTCTGGCTGCAGTGCTTGTGGTGATCTTCATCGGATGGCGGCTCCACCGGTGCCGAGGGCGTCGCAGGATGGGTGTCATGCCGTCCCTGGTGGGTGGAGGTGAGTCTGCAAGTTGAGCTGCTGCTTCTTTCCTTTTTCTCTTTTAGTTCCCTCTCCCCCACCCATTTCTGCTGAACACCTGCATCCCAACCCACCCTACCCTTCCCCCCAAAAGCCACCAGCAGCCAGGGATGCCAGGTGACTGACAAGGGGGGCTGTAAGCAGCTCCTGCCGAGTGGCTGCCCTGGTGCTTGCTTCGTTCAGTAACGTGAATTTGGTTGCTGCAAGACTGATGCTGCAGAGCGTATCGGTGGTGGCTATAGCTGGAATTCGGTGTGAGTGAACGGGTGATGCCGAGGTGGTAGTGATGGTGGTGGTGGCGGTTTGCGTGTGTGTGTGTGTGTGTGTGTGTGTGTGTGTGTGTGTGTGTGCGTGCGTGCAAAAGCGCGAGCACGCTAGCGTGTGCGTGTGTATGTGTGTGTGTGTGTGTGCGTGTGTGTGTGTGTGTGTATCCATCGACCCCAGACAAATTCAAATACTTTGACCCTGACCACTTCCCTGGGGTCAGTGGTTGCTATAGTGCAACGTTAAACATGCCATTCCTACAATAGTCAAGCATCCTATGTCAGCACATGTAACACCATGGCTCGGCGTTCGTCTTTTTTTTTCAGCTTCAAATCACATTCATTCGCGGAGATATTACATAGAGACATACTCTTTGTAGACAAAAGTGCATTGTATTTGTAAATGAATATCTAGAGGAATACTGACGACAATATGACGTAATTCAATTGGAAAAACATGTCGGGTTGCATCTGTGCTGGTCAATGGCAGCATTTTGCGCATAGGGGATAAGTCCAGTTGTGTGTGTGTGTGTGTGTGTATGGATGTGCGTGTGTGCGTGCCTACCTGCATGCCTGATTGTGTGTGAGCGCGCGCTTGTGTGTAAGAGAGAGAGAGAGAGAGAGAGAGAGAGAGAGAGAGAGAGAGAGAGAGAGTGAGCGAGAGAGAGAGAGAGAGTGAGCGAGAGAGAGAGAGAGAGAGAGAGAGAGAGAGAGAGAGAGAGAGAGAGAGAGAGAGAGAGAGAGAGAGAGAGAGAGAGAGAGAGAGAGAGAGAGAGAGAGGGAGAGAGAGAGGGGGGGGGTCTAGTGAGCTTTAATGAAGGACATAGACTGACCATCAACATTTTCCCATCTTTGCAGTGTCCTTGACGGACTGGGAAGGGCGTGCTGCGCCAGTGAGATTGGAACTTTTGAAAGTTTCTGAAGTGTGAAGATGCACGGCTGTACAGGGGCAGGTGAGTTGGACAAGCGGAAATATGTCTGTTTCGTGATAGTATTTAGGAATCCATAAGTATTACAAAACGTATGACAGGTGCTGTAAGTAAAAAATTCATGAACCCGTGAAATCATTATCAGCTCAGGTACTTCAATGTTTGTATAGTGTGTCTGACTAAAGTGTCTTTGGTTTGACGCAGTAGAATTCATTCTGTCTAGACAGAATGACTGCATTGGAATTTTTGACTCACATGCGAAGCAAAAGTGAGTCTATGTACTCACCTGTTTCGTCCGTTCGGGTGTCTGGGCGTCCGTGAAAAACTTTAACGTTGGATTTTTCTCGGAGACTATTAAGTCTATCAACACCCAATTACACATGATGGTGTATGATGACAAGGCGTACAAAAACATACATGGTGACTTGATCTTGCTTCAAGGTCAAGGTCGCAGGGGCCATAAATAGTGTCAAAAAACAGCCATTTTTCACATTTTCTCAATTTTCTCTGACGTTTTTGAGATTGGATACCTGACCTATATATGGTATATAGGGCAAAGTAAGCCCTATCTTTTGATACCAGTTTGGTTGACCTTGCTTCAAGGCCAAGGCCACAGAAGCTCTTCATAGTTGGATTGTATACATATTTTGAAGTGACCTTGACCCTGAACTGTTGAAGACAACTGTTTCAAACTTAATAATTATGTGGGGAACATGTTATGCTTTTATCATGAGACACATTTGGTCACATATCATCAAGGTCAAGGTCACTTTGACCCTTCTGAAATGTGACCAAAATGGGGTAGTGAACAACTAAACGTGACCATATCTCATGGTAGAAAGTGCCAATAATAATAATAATAATAATATGTTTATTTATAAGGCGCACTTCCTCCATACAGTCAAAAAAGTACATAGTGGAGCTCTAGGCGCACACGCACACAAAAACACACACACATTATCATCACACAGTCTGAGCCTGAACATGAAACGCACACACGCACGCTATAATACAACATGCATCCTACACGTAAAGACACACACACATGCATTATATACAAACATGAGCCTGAAACATTCAGCAAGTACGAAATAGTTTCAATACGACTTAGAGAACAAGTGGGTTTTCAGATTTGACCGAAAGCAAGCTGCAGTGTTTGCATGACGCACTGAGAAGGGGAGTGCGTTCCAGGTGGTAGGACCCTGGTATGAAAAAGTACGCTGACCAAATGTTTTTGACCTAACGGATGGAATTTTGAAGATGCGAGTGTCGCAAGAAGAGCGAAGTTGTCTAGATGGTGTGTAGATGTGAAGGAGTTGAGACAGATATAGAGGAGCGACAGCAGAGACAGAGTTGAAGCAGAGGCAGGAGGTTTTGTATTGGATCCTAGCAGAAACTGGTAGCCAATGAAGAGAGTGGAGGATAGGAGTAATGTGATGAGACTTTCTAACTTTACAGATGAGGCGAGCAGCAGAGTTCTGGACTCTTTGGAGCCGATCCACGAGATGCTTAGGGCAACCGGAAAGAAGGCTATTGCAGTAGTCGAGGCGTGAAAGAATGAAAGCACAGACGAGAGTTTGAGTAGCTTCTTGTGTGAGAAGATGACGAATTGCACTGATCTGTCTGATGTGCATGTAGGCGATCTTGCATGTGTTCCTGACGTGTTCTGACATATTGAGATGACAATCTAAGGTAACACCAAGGTTCCTAACTGATGGAACGAACTCCACATCACAGTCGCCAATCTTAAGAGAAGAAGGGAGGGCATCAGTGGCTGTCCTGCTTGATCTTACTAGCATGCATTCTGTTTTACTGTCATTCAGTTGAACCTTATTAACGGTCATCCAGTTCTTAACATCTAGAACACAGTTTTGCATGGATTCAACGGTGGGTTGGATTTGATCGAGGGTAGCTTCCTATGTCTTGAAATAACAGCTTTGTCTTGCATAACTTTGGATGACCTTGACCTTGGGTCAAGGCCACGTTTATTTTGGTAGGAAGCATTTCTTAGTGTATGATGTCATTGCTAGGTTTAGTTGTTTGACCTTGACCTTGAAGGTCACCTGAAGGTCAATGTCATGTAAAGGTCAAGGTGAAGCATGTGAGTCGTAGGGGCTTTGCCCTTCTTGTTCATAAAGTTTGCGAGTGTTCCTTTGATCCGAAAGCAGACTGTAACTTTTGTGTGTCTTTTTCTTACCTTAAAACACATGGCTAAGAAGCTTTGAGTTTAAAAAAAAAATCGTTGTTTACATTTCTGCAGCCTGGAAAGCAGTGCTTTCATTGAAAACATTCTATAACATTCATCACTCACTTTCACACGACAGAATTTAATCCTTCATCTCACAAAGAAGATTTGAAGTTCTTCCAGTATCTACGCAGTAAATTTCAACCCACAGGATCGGCAAATAAGTATTCTCTCCCATGATCATGAACTGACTAGACCAGTGTTTCCACATCAAACAAGAATGACGACATAATTATCATGTATGGCGTTTTCAGGACATTTGCCGTCTTCCCCTGAGCTTACGTTGGCGTTCAAAGTTTTGGGTTTGGCCCTCTTCTTTACTTCCGATGCATGGGAAATGAAAGTCCATCTGCCTGTAATGGACCACGTATCCATTGCTGCATTTCAAGGTAACCTTCCCAACACAGTCACCTTTTCAGCAAAATACTCATAATGTCCTCAGTGTCGTTACTTTCTTCCCCCAAATTACAACCCCATTGTATGTTGACTAATGCGAAGTCATTGATTTAGAGACAGAGTTCCGAATCCGCATATTAGTCCCGTGTTGATGGTTCAATTGCAGTTTTCAAAATGATGTGTTTAGCCTCATTTTAACGCAGATGTTTGGATATTTGTTTGAAATATTTTGTATACTGACTGCTTTGAAGCTTGCCTTGAACATGTGGCAAGAGAGATTTGTTCTTGAATACGTGACCCTCAAACCGTGACTTTTTTTGTAGCCGTTTGTCTGTACTGAAGCAAGTGATGAGCCAGTCTTGTCACCTTCTGGTCGCTTCTCAGTTGCAGACTCCTCACCCCACTGAGCTTTCCGCATCACGTCCTCATTGTGGCGTTGCGTCATCTTCACTGCGTTGGCTGCGGTCAGCAGTCAGATGGAGCTGCCAAGCAAAAGGCTCCGTGTAAGTATAAAGACCCAGGTTGTCCTGAAAGATAACTATAACACCAACAAATCATACTACAAAAACTCCACAAAAACCTTCAACGACTAATGAATATGCAATGAAGTTTGCCAGGACATTCAGTGTCACAATCATACGAAGAAGAAGGTGGTAAGGGATGTTATCGTCTGGGAACAATTGATGATTTAATTTGGCACGTCTTCTTGTCACGTCAACACTAAACTGCCTGTGTACCTGGCACTGAACAATTGAAACGCGGTTTTAGACATTGTTTAATTGCTTTTCAGATTGCGAATCTGGCCCCAGTAAAAACCAAAACACCGTGTCCAACACGTCCAAGTGGAACACAGCTGGACGACTCGGACGTTGCACTAAATCGTCATCAGCCGCCAGTCTGAAGGAGCCTTGGATGCAAAAGTCACTGCGTAAGTAGGACTGTACAGACGTCGTTTCAGTGACTGTGCCTTTCAAGGACTCGTCATCATCCCCACTGATCCGTTACTTGACCTGTGCTCATCAGAATAAATGTCACCGGCTCATCTTTCACCCATTATTACACTGCTGATGCAGATTCAGGTGAAACGTTTACTCTTCACTCCCGAGATAAATAACGTCAGGGTCATGTTGTGTATGGACGGAGGGGAGGTGGAAAAAAGAAGGAATGTCTTCTGAGCAGTCGCATAGTCTCAAGCGCAACGTATATTACAACGTTGTGCAGACAGTGGGCTGAATTGTAAATAAAAATATTACACTGTTACAACATTTTATGAAATTGTATCACACGGTCAGTTGGCTTTTGAGTGACTCGTTAACGTAATAGAATTGACCATCGTGCCGATGCTACTGCTGCTGCTGCTGCTGTGATGGAGTGTTAGAAAGAATAAAAGGGGGTGGGTTACCTGCGTTTCTTCCATCACTTCTCTGCATTTTATCATGTATCTAAACCTCCACAGATCATATACGAGGTCCACAGGCTACGAGCTGCTGGGCCTGATTACGCAGTGATGAAAAAAAAGAAGTCACGCACCAAAACACCACCACCAGAAAAGGTGAAGACGCCAAATGCCAAAAGATGCACCCCAAAGCAGTGCACCTGTGACCCTCAGCAAGGAAGGCCTCTCACCAGAGCCAACAACGGACTGGAGGGGGAGGGGGCCTGGCCCCTTGGAAGTAAGGTGTGTTCTGCTGTGGTTGCAGTGAAGTTACCCAGGCATCAGTCCAACTCCACACACCCATACTTTCCCTCCCCGCCCTTTATATCCCTTCTTGCAGAAACCTTAATTTTTGACTCACATGCGAAGCAAAAGTGAGTCTATGTACTCACCCGTTTCGTCCGTCCGGGCGTCCGGGCGTCCGAAAACTTTAACGTTGGATTTTTCTCGGAGACTATTAAGTCTATCAGTACCAAATGTGGCATGATAGTGTATGATGACAAGGCCTCAAAAACATACATAGTGACGACCTTGCTTCAAGGTCAAGGTCGCAGGGGCCATAAATGTGGTAAAAAAAAGCCATTTTCACATTTTCTCAATTTTCTCTGACGTTTTTGAGATTGGATACCTCACCTATACATGGTATGTAGGGCAAAGTAAGCCCTATCTTTTGATACCAGTTTGGTTGACCTTGCTTTAAGGTCAAGGTCACAGGAGCTCTTCAAAGTTGGATTGTATACATATTTTGAAGTGATCTTGACCCTGAACTATGGAAGATAACTGTTTCAAACTTAATAATTATGTGGGGCACATGTTATACTTTCATCATGAGACACATTTGGTCACATATCATCAAGGTCAAGGTCACTTTGACCCTTATGAAATGTGACCAAAAAGGGGTAGTGAACCACAAAAAAATTTCATATCTCATGGTAGAAAGTGCCAATAAGCACCATTGTGCTTCCTATGTCTTGAATTAACAGCTTTGTGTTGCATGACCTTGGATGACCTTGACCCACATGTATTTTGGTAGGAAAAATGTGTAAAGCAGTTCTCAGCGTATGATGTCATTGCTAGGTTTAGTTGTTTGACCTTGACCTTGAAAGTCACCTGAAAGTCAAGGTCATGTAAAGGTCAACGTCAGGCATGTGAGTCGTATGGGCTTTGCCCTTCTTGTTTCTTGTTTCATTTCTCTGTTCGCTTCTTCTTCTGTAACGTGTTTCAATACTTGCAAGTGCAACTTCTTTGTCTGTGGTGGTGGTGGTGGTGGTGATGATGATGGTGGTGGTGTGCGTGTATGTGTGCATACGAGATATTCATATACACATTACGTATAGGTATATACATTTACATAAGAACGAGACAGAGAAACATAGAGTCAGAGAGAGAGAGAGAGAGAGAGAGAGAGAGAGAGAGAGAGAGAGAGAGA
>JAWQFJ010021107.1:0-10000 GCA_034096865.1 Theodoxus fluviatilis | reverse complement strand
ATGGGCAATGGTCAGTGGTTGTAGTAGCACTGAGGCAGTGAAGTAGAACTACTTTATGAAGTTATCCCGTGCAGCATCAGCTATATATGCAGTCTTTTTGTTTTAATTATCAAAGCATCTGCAGAAAATACTGTGGATAAAGAGACGTATTCTTCTCAAACTTCTTTGTTATACTACAGAAAAAGGCAGAAACACTAAAGTTGACGAGGTTTCTTAAAATAAGTGGGTTTTCAGAGCACAACACTTCTCTATAGCTAGATCTTTGTGGACCATTGCCGTATTTGGCACCAATTCCGAAGAACCACGATAACTTTGGAAGGAGCAGAAGCATCAACAGCGACAACACTGCTCTAGTGATTAAAACAAATGTCATCAGCAGAAAAACCGATGGTGGGAAATATTCAAGAAGACCTTCTTCTTACCGTCAGATTCAGCAGAAGTTGCAGCAGCAGTAGTGATGGTAGTGGTGGAGGCAGCACTTGTAAAATAAGTTACCAACAATTATCGAATAATGATATCAAAACATCTCAAACTTACTCACGGTCCTAATATTTCATCAACTCGCACTCAATGATAGAGCAGATTCCTCCTCATAAAGCCCTACGTGTTACCACCAGCAGCAGTAGTTGCTCTTGTAGATGATACTGTGTCAAAATCCCACGATTGCTGGGTCGGGTGAATCTAAGAAAGACAGACATTCGTCAAGAAAAAAGCAACGACAAATATTCAGGAAAAAAGCAATAACAAAAATGCATTGTGGTGATAATGCTGAAGATGATGATGAAGATGATGATGATGATGATGATGATGATGATGATGATATGATATGAAATATGAAATGATAGTGAAGCTGATGATGATTATTATGGTCATAATAACGAAGTATGTGATGGTAATGCCTTGAACAATAGGAGACATAACAAAAAATCTTAGATTTTGTCAACTACATATGATGCATGTACCTACTGAAAATTCTTTCGTCTTATATACATGTAGACATTTTCATTTTCTCTTGGCCTAATGCACTCTATTGAATATTCACGTTAGGATACAATGGGAACGTTTACAAATCGTAATGCACTGTTTTAGACCTCTACATTTTACGCAAAATATTCGTATAGTCAATATTTTAAAGGCGATTAACACATAGTAAAGTTTTAGGTATTGTAATTGATATTTAAATGAGGCAAAGAGAAAACAAGGATACAGGATAAACTAGAGGCGCAAATGTTCTACTAAAATGTCATTGTCATGCGCGAGAGATAAAAGTATGTACTGTGGACTTTTAGTCTAGAGTTTGATTTTTCACTTTTACGTCAGAGAGTCATTAGGATGGACAGTGCCACATTTATGACCATCAAGGGGATCTCTAATACATATGGTGGAGCATTAAAATCGCCACGTGCAATCTTGCAGATACCATATAGAAAGAAAATACAGGAAAATGCATCCCCACTATAACTACTGCATGTACATCGTCAAGATGCAGTACTACTATAATACATTTTAAAATTTTCATTAAAGAAACATATTCGATTTATTATGACATCAACACACATTTCTACCGCAAAATTGTATTTTAAAGAAACATTACAATTTTCTATCGCATGGTATTTTCGGTAACTGATTTATCAATATTTGATATCCACTCAATATTTTGGAGATGACCATCTTAAACATTTACATAATACAAATATACTGAACAGGATATTTCGAAGCATGAGTGATATCTATACCATTACTTTTTATTCCAAATATAATTTTTATCCACTGAGTTATCACTATTTTACACGATAAATGCCGTGTTTATCAAATTTTAATAAATGAGCTTAAATTTCGTCGAATTATAATAATTACAGCACAATTTATATCATGAAACCTTTGTTTCATCCAGATATGATGTCACACATGTTAACATTCTTGTTATATGCTCTAGACAAAATCACGTAACTATTCATATTACTCATATATTTTTTGCTACTTTTAAAAAGGCCATATAAGGCTCCACAATGACTGGTTCTAATACATACCTACCGGCAATTACAAGGGTCTTTGAAGTATTTTTTCTGAAAGTATACATATCTATATTTTCTTTTTAGGAATTTTCTTTATAGATGTATTTGTGAAGTGAAAGAGTTTTCATAGTAATTGCATGAAGGCATTCATACACCTTTTTTGGTAATATTTTTCTTTTTAGCATTACTGTGTAAGTATGTGTGTCTTATTATGAAAAACTATTATGGTTTACACTTTGCATCTCGTAATGCAGAGATGTGATCACAATTTTTCTTTTTTTTTGGAGAATTTTCTCATGCCCCAGATAAAAAAGTGTATTAAACTATTATACTATTTACATGTATATAATAGTGTCTATATATTTTAATTAACCCAGAATCTTCCTGTCTTAGAGATAATACCACAGCACTGCGCCTCGCACATCGCCCAACCCCAAAGCACGCTCGCCTATCTCCGCCTGTCCATCACAGATGTTCACCAAGCATCATTCAAGCACAGACATAATTCCACGCATGGATAGCTTTACGATACAGGATTGCAGCCAGTTTAATATTGTCTATATATTTTAATACACCTAGATTCTTCCCGTCTCAGGGTTAGAACTACGGCACTGTGCCTCGCACATCTTCCCTGGGACGGGAAGAATCTGGGTTTATTAAAAGATGTAGGCAATATTATACTGGCTTCAACCCTGTGTCGTAAATCCGTCCATGCGTGTAATTCTGTCAGTGTGTCAATGATACTTTGTGAACATCTGCGATGCGCCTACCCCTACTGTATATAATAGGGTTCTACTCCGTAACACATATTTTACAACACATGTTTAAGCACCCACCCACCACATCATATCATGTATAATGTTTTCTTGTAATCTGAATGTAAGAGCGAGAGCCGTGGTTTGCAGTGCTGTTCAAGAACAACATACATTTTCCACCGGGTGTTATTCTTTACGCAGAGAAAGACATGGTCGCAAGAAGAAAGCTGACGACTGTTGATCGTGGCCGAGCCCTGGGTTGGGCCCAGGATGGTGTTTCTCAAAGAGAAGTTGCCAGACGGTTGAGAATGAGTCTTTCCGTCATTCAGGCTCCTTCACACGGCAGAATAATGTCATACGCAACCACTGTCAAGCTTTTGTCTGGTAACTCCGTTTTTTGACTCACATGCGAAGCAAAAGTGAGTCTATGTACTCACCCGTTTCGTCCGTCCGGGCGTCCGGGTGTCCGGGCGTCCGGGCGTCTGAAAACTTTAGCGTTGGATTTTTCTCGGAGACTATTAAGTCTATCAATACCAAATGTGGCATGATGGTGTATGATGACAAGGCCTCAAAAAACATACATAGTGACTTGTCCTTGCTTCAAGGTCAAGGTCGCAGGGGCCATAAATGTTGTCTAAAAAACAGTCATTTTTCACATTTTCTCAATTGTCACTGAAGGTTTTGAGATTGGATACCTCACCTATACATGGTATGTAGGGCAAAGTAAGCCCTATCTTTTGATACCAGTTTGGTTGACCTTGCTTCAAGGTCAAGGTCACAGGAGCTCTTCAAAGTTGGATTGTATACATATTTTGAAGTGACCTTGACCCTGAACTATGGAAGATAACTGTTTCAAACTTAATAATTATGTGGGGCACATGTTATACTTTCATCATGAGACACATTTGGTCACATATCATGAAGGTCAAGGCACTTTGACCCTTATGAAATGTGACCAAAATGAGGTAATGAACCACTAAAAGTGACCATATCTCATGGTAGAAAGTGCCAATAAGCACCATTGTGCTTCCTATGTCTTGAATTAACAGCTTTGTGTTGCATGACCTTGGATGACCTTGACCTTGGGTCAAGGTCACATGTATTTTGGTAGGAAAAATGTGTAAAGCATTTCTTAGTGTATGATGTCATTGGTAGGTTTAGTTGTTTGACCTTGACCTTGAAGGTCACCTGAAGGTCAAGGTCATATAAAGGTCAAGGTCAAGCATGTGAGTCGTATGGGCTTTGCCCTTCTTGTTTCAGTTAGTATTGCAACAAATTGTAATTTCATAAAATGTCAAGAGTGACCCTTAACTTATTGTGACTAGTGTAGATGCACTTTTGTTATATGATATATTTTTTACAATAATACTATGGTTCCGTCCACCCAGAAAAAACGGTGTAATTGTAAAATCCATAATTTACAAATATGTTTGCTAATAACTGTTATCTCTTTCTATCACATTTGTATTTCAAAAGGTGCACTTTATTATATATTTTCGCACATCATCACAGAACATATTTCCATTGATAGGATTGATGTCATTATGTCCAACCGATATATTTTACATTTGTGTACGAACAAGAATTTCACATGCATGTATGTCTTCAGACATTTTGATACATGTCTTTGGATATATGTTTTCATATACATATAAGTACCTATTAGATTTAATTAAAGTTTACAACTTTATAATCAGTTATTTACGTGTCCAAACAACGGACATTTGTAACATGACAATACGTTTTAGATAATGTTTTTCACATTATTGTTTCAAAGGCCGCATTTCAAAATATCTATTCGATTACTAAAAAACAGGGAATGGAGATGCACAGATAAGATCAACTAATGTATTATACGCTTTTATTTTGGAGTACTTTCTTTCTTCACCTACCGCGATGCATTCGATTGCATTATCATGGGGACGTGCGTATTAGAAGAATTTTTTAAAAATAGATTTATGAAGGAAATATATTTTGTAACATGGCAGTTTACTTTGTAACACCTTTGACTAGCATTTTGGTTTTGAAATATTAAGGTTGGAATATAAAGAAACCAGGAACAAAACATGTGTGTACTAAAGAAAGATCAACTAAATAGGTAAAACAGGAAGTGATAATATCTCTGATACCGATATCAAATACATGATATTCGTTAGTGGTGATGGTGGTGGTGGATAATAAAGTGTTTGAAAATGCTCAAATTCACACAACAGCTCCATGGCTGGCTGTGAAACAATCCTCATCTGACTCCCCGAGTCATCATCACTTAGTGCTCTCTAATGGTCAGCCCCAACCCTCTCCCTCACCCTTTGCCTTTCTGTGGCCCCGAGTCATCATCACTTAGTGCTCTCTAATGGTCAGCCCCAACCCTCTCCCTCACCCTTTGCCTTTCTGTGGCCACGTCCCGTAACCCCGCCTTCTACAACAACCGCTCTGACTGCTGCTGGTAACCAAATGACTAAACTGGCACTGTATGTTCTGTACTACTTCCCATTCTTGATACTTCTTTTCCAAGTCCTGCTACCACTACTACCATTACTGCTGCAGTTGCTGCTGCTGCTGGTGTCATTTTTGCGTGTGTCGCCAGGTGCTCAGACACTACTTTAGGTTGTGTTGCTGCTGGTGCTCTCTTTGACTATTATTTCCACATCTTCATGTGGGTTTATGTTGGGGTGATCAGAATAAACAAACTGACTGCCTGTACGATTCGTCAATTGCTGAGGGCAAGGGAAATGGAGCCTACACTTTCTCTTACTGCAACCAGGAGTGATTTTGTAGTAACTGGATTTACGTACTTATAAAGGCTGATACTGTGATTGGCCGCAAAATTCCATTTCCCATCGTTATCACTATTTCCTAAACAAGTAATGGTCTGCTAGGTAGCCGATGCTGCACATTCACTACAATTGCAACGTACGTCATTGTTAATTGTATAAACCTTTTTCTCGTTCCCTTTCGCTTCTAATGACAATGTCTAGTATACAAAAACTAAATAATGTTAAATAAACGAGTCGTTGAATTAATGTCCAAAAAACACTGAACGAGGGAGTGTCATTGAACATATTGGTATGAAGATGCACTGGCTGGAAGGTACTCTTGTTAAAGTGGTCAAAAGCAGAACTTGCAGGCAAAAGGCCTCGTTGCACCTCGTAGTCCTCATAGCTGTCGTGTTTGGTTTGCTCTTGATTAATGTTGAGGGACGTCGTAATGAACAGTGGTGTTTTGGGGTCGACTTTTAACTGCCGGACCCTAAGTGTTATTGTCATAGGTTCAGTAAGCTGATGAAGCCTTTTGCACAGAGGGCATTGTTGTGTAAACGTTGTGTTTGCTTAATAAAAATGACATGAAATTTGCGTCTGACACTTTGTCATCTTTTATGGTAAGTGTTTTCAAATTGTTTCAGTCGTTTCTTTTAAAGCAAAATGCTTCAAAAACCTCTCATAATCTTCCACTTACAACAATATTTAGTATTGAAATATACAAACTGAAGAATAAGGTCAAACAGCTGATAAGGTTTTATCCAGAGGAAAAGAATATGTGAACAAGTGAACAATCATTAACTGTTACTACCCTCCAAAGTGCGGTCATTTGCGTGATGGGATAATTCCGGAAAGGCCATATCAAATGGCATACATGTGTGACGTTTCGTAGAATGACAGAAGAGCGTTTTGGACTGCTCACACATGCATACATGAAGACTTGCACATGTGTGTGCGTGTTGGTTTGTGTATGTTGTTTGTGCGTAGTGATCACGTATTAACACTCGTGTGTGCACAGGTGTTTTCGTCGATGTGTATGTGCTTTCACAAAGTCTGTCGACAAGGAACCCGATTAAAGCATTGGTGTGGCAACCCGACGTAAATCTATCGCTAGTCGTATGTTGAATCACCAGAAAAAGGTTGGCATTTTACACGTGTACATGATCTACATTTTGTTGCGACATATTTGTTCCAAACGGGTCCCTGCTGAGAGGCTTTCATAGCCGAGTGGAACAGAAAGAACACATGAACTAGTGCAAGCGATTTTAAAATGTCGCTCAATATGGAGGGCGGGAACACCAATTTAGATATGAGTCTCATTATGGATCCTCTTTTTTGGTTGTTTGGCTGTTTATTTCATGGAAGAAAGAGCAAAGCACTCTTTGTATACTGCATTGATATTTACAAATAAAATGAGCACTGTCATATAAACCTCAGGTGAGGCACTGGCTCCACGTGCAAACGGGTTTCTCTTCATCTGGAAAGACTCGTGCTACGCTCACGACAGTGTCTGCCACCACTAACGGTAGCGTAGGAAGATGATCGACGGACACAAAGACGGACAGAGAGGGAGAGGAGACACAATAAAGAATGGAGGTGATGGGATCTAGGAGCACGCAAACATGCACTTTATCGCGTGGACACGAATATTCTCTTTGAGGGGGTGTTGAATGTCGTGCAAACGTGGTGAGTTCATATCGCCCGTGCAATATGTCGGTACTGCTTGCATGTATGTGCGACGGCCATCAACCGTTAATCTGAACGCGTAGAGTGAAAAGAATGTTGCGCGCAGCAGTATGGAATGTAGTCATGCATATGCGGTTTCGTAGAAGAAGAAGGGTTGCCGGTTTTTTTTAAGGGCAGCCGTCGAGGTGGTCTACAGTGTGTCATGGGCAGTTTGTAGTAGTGGTTGGTTGTTCGACACGGTGGGGGTGTTACAGCAAGTATACCAGGTGTTGTCCCATGAGTGAAACAGGGTAGTGAGATGGTCGTGCAACAACTAAAACGATTGCAATGGTTGTTCGTGTCGTTCGTGTGCGACGTGTGTTCGTGTCGTGGTGATGGTGTGGTTTACCCTCGTAAGTGTAGTCCTTAGAAAGTGAGTGTTAACATAAGTTTCGGCAATGTCCGCTGCCAATTTTTAGAATCACAAATGAGCAAGTCGCATAATGATCAGTGAAAGTAGAGGGAGTGTTAAGGATTTAAAGTGTATAAAAAAGGGTAAGACTCCGAGCGCAGAAGGCCGAAGGACGAAAAGGTTGCGTTCAAGATGTCTCGTGTAGTTAAAGCACTCGAGGCGACTGGAGGTGTTGTGTTAGCGCTAAGCTGGGTGTTCGCAGCAGGGAGCGAGGAACCTTGTGTGTGGGACGGCCCGTGAGCTGGTTGGTTAGGGTGTCTCCTGAGAATGCAAGTTCGTGTTGGTGTGGTGATGTGTTTGAGTTGGGATGTGTCGGAGTTGTGGGGGTGTGTGTGTCTGGATTTTTTCCGACCAGTGGAGGTGTGTGCGTTGTAGTGAAGTAGTGTGTGTGTGTGCATGTGTGTGTGTGTGTATGTGTGTATGTGTGTGTGTACGTGTGTTGTGTGTGTGTGTGTTGTGGTGTGTGTTTGTGTCGTGTGTGTCTTCATCTTCTTGTCGATCGCTAGATGATTGCGCCAGTCGCCCGCACAAATGCAGCTGTTCTCCGCAGCTCATCCAGGTTGCCATAGAGTTTGCTCCTCACTGGTGTTGGGTCTGGCCATGTGGCTCTTCTGAGGCAATTTGTTGTGTCCTGTTCGGAGTCTGAACAGAATGACTTGGTAGCTGTCATTTTGGCTATAGTTCGGATGTTGCTGGCGCCACTTTTTCTGAGACAGAGCCTTGATAATGGTCTTCTCTTCTGCATAAGAGACCTGTCTGTCTTCCTGGTCCAGCTGACCACCTTCCCTGGCCAGTCTGTCAGCCGTCTCATTTTCATGCACTCCACAGTGTGCAGGAATCCATAGGAGTGTGAGTGTCACCTGTGCGGCCAGCTCAGACAGAGTGGCTGCAAGTTCATTCAGTTCCTTCTTGCGAGGGTCCTGGAGTGCGCTCAGCACAGACAAAGCATCAGTGAAGATGACCACGTGCTGGTGTGTCGCATCTCGGTGATCCAGTAAGTGGGCCGATGCCGTTCTCAGGGCCTCTGCCTCTGCTCTGAAGTTGGTGGAGTATCTGCTCGTTGCTATGGGGATGTGGGTCTCGTACCCGGTGTACCTGATATACACGCCTCCTCCTCCATCCCTCGTTGCTTCTGCGGCAGATCCATCCATAGGCGTGTGTCCACTGTTTTTTCAGGATAGGTAGATTGGATGAGCTCTAAGGTCAATGACTTCCTCTCGTGGTCTGACTGTGGTGCCTGTCAGTCCCAAATGGCCTGGCAGGTTATCATCTGCTGGTAGGGGAGGCGTGTGTGTGGTGTGGGAGTGTGATGTTCGGGAGGGTGGAGCGAGGATGTGGGGGTGTTGTGTGTTTGGTTAACGGAGTGAGGAGGAATGTGTGATGGGAGGGCGAGGAGCGTTGTGTGTTGTGGCGTGTTACGGAGGGTTTGTGTGTTAGGTGTTGTAGTGTGACCGAGTTTACGCTGTTGGTTGTGACGGACTGGATCGGTGGTGTGTGTGTGAGTGTGTGTTGAAGAGGTGGTGGGAGGTATGGAAACGATGTGTTGGGTGTGGTAGTGCGAGGCCGGCGTGAGGAGGATTGTGTGGTGTGTGTGAGTGTGTGTGGGCAGTGTGTCGTGGGTGTGTTATGATGCCATGTGGTCGAGGAGTGTGTGATAGGAGGAGTTGCGTGCTGGACGAACTGGAGGAGTAGGGAGCGGGAGGAGGACAGGGTAGCGGTAGATATGTGCGAGGAGAGAGGAGGCAAACGAGCAGCAAACTGATGAGCCATTCTCCCTCATCTCGTACCGCTCCCCCATTCCATTTTCTCGTGTGTTTTTTTTTTTTTGTTTTTGTCCCTAATTCAAACCTGACTACCCTCTTGGATGTTAAGAAAAAAAGGCAATGTGAATGTGTAATGCCCGCAGTACTGTCTTAAAGAGTCGGTGCACTTGGGGTTTCTGGTGGAAGCGCGTAAAATGTGACATCAATCTGCTATCTCGGCTCTCGCTTCTCCTTGCCTCAGTGGATTTCTCATACGGCTATCCGTTCTGGCAGCTCATCGACTCTCTCAAGCTCTCTTCCTCTCCCTCCATTTCCGCGACAGTAGGCGAGGTTCCAAAATCCTGGAGGTTCTCGGTGTCGGTGATACGTCCTTTAGACCAGGAGCTGTCCTTTCCACGTGGGCACGTTTCAGTCCCCCCTAGTTCTTAGTCCTTTACCCTCGTCAACGCCCCCCCCCCCCCGTTCTCCCTCCACTCCTCCCCCCCTCCTCCTCGTCTCCTCCTCCTTCTCTCACTATCCTCCTCCTCCTCCTCTCATCATCATCTAATCATCATATCATCATCATCATCAT
>JAWQFJ010021106.1:186733-194168 GCA_034096865.1 Theodoxus fluviatilis | reverse complement strand
TGAGTCAATAAATGAATAAATGAATGGATGAATGAACGAATGAATGAAGTGTACGTATGTTTGAATGAATAAATAAAAATAAGAATAAATGAATTAATTCACAAACGAATGAATGAATAAATGAAGAATGAATGAAGAACGAAAGAAGAATGAATGAAGAATGAATGAATGAATAAATAATGAAAGAATAAATACAAACATGAATGAATGAATGAATGAATGAATGAATGAATGAATGAATATATTGATGGATGATTGAATGGATGAAAGAATGGATGGATGAATGAAGAATAGATTAACGAACGAATGAATAAACGAAGAATGAATGAATGATGAATGAAAGAATGAGTTGATCGATTATGCAGTTACTGGGGGTTTACGATCCATTAGTCTTTGTGGGCTATGCAAGGCTATTGACAACAGAAACAAAGTACGAGCAAGCAGTTTCGATTTCTCTACTGATAGTTGCCTTTCAAACCCACGAGTCTGGCAGAGCGGCAATTTGAGGCACCCCTGTTGTCTCCCTTGCAATGGGCTTGCACAGGGGCGCCCGGTGTGTGTGTGTATGTGTGTGTGTGTGTGTGTGTGTGCGTGTCTGTGTGAATGTGTGTGTGTGTGTATATTGTGTGTGTGTGTTTTTGTGTGTGTCTGAGTGAATGTGTGTGTGTGTGTGTGTGTGTGTGTGTGTGTGTGTGTGTGTGTGTGTGTGTGTGTCTGAGTGAATGTGTGTGTGTGTGTGTGTGTGTGTGTGTGTTTTGTGTGTGTGTGTGTGTGTATGTGTGTGTGAATATATGTGTGCGTGTGTGTGCACGTGTGTGTGTGTGTGTAGTGTGTGTATGTGCGTCTGTGTGTGTATGTGTGTGTATGTGTGTGTGTGTTTGTTTCTGTGTGTGTTTCTGTGTGTGTGTGTGTGTGTGTGTGTGTGTGTGTGTGTGTGTGTGTGTGTGTGTGAGTGTGTGTGTGTGTGTGTGTGTGAGTGTGTGTGTGTGTGTTTGTTTTGTGTGTTTCTTTGTTTGTGTGTTTGTTTGTTTGTTTGTTTCTGTGTGTGTGTGTGTGTGTGAGTGTGTGTGTGTGTGTGTGTGTGTGAAGTGTGTGTGTGTGTGTGTGTGTGAGTGTGTGTGTGTGTGTTTGTTTTGTGTGTTTCTTTGTTTGTGTGTTTGTTTGTTTGTTTGTTTCTGTGTGTGTGTGTGTGTGTGTGTGAGTGTGTGTGTGTGTGCGTGCGTGCGTGCGCGCGTGTGTGTGCGTGCGCGCGTGTGTGCGTGTATGTATGTATGTGTGTGTGGGAAATTCTCCTAGAAAACTGTCATGGAAAAAAGGAGGGCGAAAAGGAGATGGCTGACATTGCTGTCATCACACACGGAGAGGGCACTGGCGCCTTACAAGCCAGAGAAGACGCACTCCAGGGTGGCAGGTTGCCCCACCACGGCGCGGACTACACGGGTGGACGAGGCCATGGAGGGCGCGGTGGGCACGGGGTCGCCTGTGAGCAGATGAAGATGGAAATTCGTACAGGGGCAAGTTTCTTACGCTAGGAACCTCGCAAGAGCTTGCGAGGAATAGGTCAGTGTCAACATGCATGTGTTAATATCAAGGGCGAAAGCAAATGATGACAAAATAAACCAACATCGCTTACCTCCGTCCAAGACTTGTAGAATGACAGAGGGACCAGTGGTGATTTTGCCTGAGACGGAGTTGTTGAGAGAGCAAGTGTAGGGCCTGCCTTCGTTGCCAGCGCTGTCCCCCACTGTCAGGAAATGCAGTGTGCCTGGAGTGGAGAGGTCCGTGTTTTGCGCACAGATACAATGCAGTGCAGTGTAGAGTCGTGCATCGCACTCCACTCCACTTCACTCCACTCAACTCCACTCCACTCCACTCCACTCCACTGCACTCCACTCCACTCCACTGCACTCCACTCCACTCCACTCCACTCCACTCCACTTCACTCCAGTCCACTTCACTACACTCCACTCCACTCTGTTCCACGACACTACTCTCTACACTACACTAAACTGTACTGCACTCCACTGCACTCCACTCCACTCCACTCCACTCCACTCCACTCCACTCCACTCCACTCCACTTCACTACACTCCACTCCACTCTGTTCCACGACACTACTCTCTACACTACACTAAACTGTACTGCACTCCACTGCACTGCACTACACAGCACTACACTACACTGCACTACACAGAACTGCACTACACTGCACTGCACTGCACTACACTACACAGCACTACACTGCACTGCACTGCACTGCACTGCACTGCACTACACAGCACTACACTCCACTCCACTCCACTTAACTACACTCCACTCCACTCTGTTCCACGACACTACTCTCTACACTACACTAAACTGTACTGCACTCCACTGCACTGCACTACACTACACTGCACTCCACTCCACTGCACTACACTGCACTCCACTACACTACAGTACACTGCACTCCACTGCACTCCAATGCACTCCACTGCACTACACTCCACTGCACTACACTACACTGCACTCCACTGCACTCCACTGCACTACACTGCACTACACTGCACTCCACTGCACTCCACTGCACTCCACTGCACTCCACTGCACTCCACTGCACTGCACTGCACTCCACTGCACTGCACTCCACTGCACTGCACTCCACTGCACTCCACTGCACTCCACTGCACTCCACTGCACTCCACTCCACTGCACTACACTACACAACACTACACTGCACTCCACTGCACTCCACTGCACTCCACTGCACTACACTACACTACACTACACAGCACTACACTGCACTCCACTGCACTCCACTGCACTCCACTGCACTCCACTGCACTCCACTGCACTCCACTGCACTCCACTGCACTCCACTGCACTCCACTACACTACACTACACAGCACTACACTGCACTCCACTGCACTCCACTGCACTCCACTGCACTACACTACACAGCACTCCACTGCACTCCACTGCACTCCACTGCACTACACTACACAGCACTACACTGCACTGCACTACACTACACAGCACTACACTCCACTCCACTTCACTACACTCCACTCCACTCTGTTCCACGACACTACTCTCTACACTACACTAAACTGTACTGCACTCCACTGCACTGCACTACACTACACTGCACTCCACTGCACTCCACTGCACTCCACTGCACTCCACTGCACTCCACTGCACTCCACTCCACTGCACTACACTACACAGCACTACACTGCACTCCACTGCACTCCACTGCACTCCACTGCACTCCACTGCACTCCACTGCACTACACTACACAGCACTACACTGCACTCCACTGCACTCCACTACACTACACTACACAGCACTACACTGCACTGCACTGCACTCCACTGCACTACACTACACAGCACTACACAGCACTACACTGCACTCCACTGCACTCCACTGCACTCCACTGCACTGCACTGCACTACACAGCACTACACTACACTCCACTGCACTGCACTACACTACACAGCACTACACTGCACTGCACTACACAGCACTGCACTACACTCCACTGCACTCCACTGCACTGCACTGCACTCCACTGCACTACACTACACAGCACTACACTGCACTGCACTACACTACACAGCACTACACTCCACTCCACTTCACTACACTCCACTCCACTCTGTTCCACGACACTACTCTCTACACTACACTAAACTGTACTGCACTCCACTGCACTGCACTACACTACACAGCACTGCACTGCACTACACTGCACTCCACTGCACTCCACTGCACTCCACTGCACTGCACTACACTACACAGCACTACACTGCACTCCACTGCACTCCACTGCACTCCACTGCACTACACTACACAGCACTACACTGCACTGCACTACACTACACAGCACTACACTCCACTCCACTTCACTACACTCCACTCCACTCTGTTCCACGACACTACTCTCTACACTACACTAAACTGTACTGCACTACACTACACTGCACTCCACTGCACTCCTCCACTGCACTCCACTGCACTCCACTGCACTCCACTCCACTACACTCCACTGCACTACACTACACAGCACTACACTGCACTCCACTGCACTCCACTGCACTCCACTGCACTACACTACACAGCACTACACTGCACTCCACTGCACTTCACTGCACTCCACTACACTACACTACACAGCACTACACTGCACTGCACTGCACTCCACTGCACTCCACTCCACTGCACTACACTACACAGCACTACACTGCACTCCACTGCACTCCACTGCACTGCACTGCACTGCACTGCACTCCAATGCACTCCACTGCACTGCACTACACTACACAGCACTACACTGCACTCCACATGCACTCCACTGCATTCCACTGCACCCCACTGCACTACACTGCACTCCACTGCACTCCACTGCACCCCACTGCACTACACTGCACTGCACTGCACTGCACTGCACTACACTACACTGCACTACACAGCACTACACTGCACTACACAGCACTACACAGCACTACACTACACTACACTACACAGCACTACACTGCACTGCACTACACTGCACTACACAGCACTACACTGCACTACACTACACTACACTGCACTACACAGCACTACACTGCACTACACAGCACTACACTGCACTACACTGCACTGCACTACACTGCACTGCACTGCACTACACTACACTACACTGCACTGCACTGCACTGCACAGCACTACACTGCACTACACTGCACTGCACAGCACTACACTGCACTACACAACATTGCACTGCTTTAAACTGCGCTGCACTGACGGGATGGAGACAGCTTTTTACAGGTACACTAACACACACACACACACACACACACTCACACACACACACACACACACACACACACACACACACACACACATACACACATATACACACGTGTACACATATTCTACACAACATCCAGGCATGCACACTACACTTACCGTCCATGTCTACGGTGACGTTTTCTGAGTCTTGTACCACAGTTCCATTGTCAACATCCTGGTACCACAACCACAGCAGGTAAGGGGGGAGCACTCTAAAGTTGTCCGGAGACTTGCAGTAAAGCTTGGTAGGCAGCCCCTGTATGGCCTGCACTGTCTTGGCAGTGGATACATCTCCCCATTGGGGCTCCTCTGGAGAGAGAGAGAGAGAGAGAGAGAGAGAGAGAGAGAGAGAGAGAGAGACAGACAGACAGACAGACAGACAGACAGACAGACAGACAGACAGACAGACAGACAGACAGACAAACAGACAGACAGACAGACAGACAGTCAGACAGACAGACAGACCCAAACACTCGGACATACACACGCGTGCTCACACACACAGACATACACACACGCACACAGATATACAGGCAGACACACAGGCAGACACACAACCACTTTTACAGACAGACATACAGATAGACACAGACGAAGGCAGTTGGGGGTTGGGGGGGGGGGGGGTAGGAGGAGGGGATGGGGGAGAAGGGGAGGGATGCCGGGCGGGAACGGTAGGGGTGTGTGCATACGGAGAGAATGGAGATTACAGATGGAACAAGATAAACAAAAGTATGGTTACAAAAAGGGAGGAGCAACGAATGAAATGGGTCAATAAAGGGATACATGAGTTTGCAGATAGTTGAGCTCTTTGCAATGGGATATGGGAGCGTGAAAATGGCTTCATTAATAAACGAGTGATTATACGAGTTCATGAGTGGTGCAGACTAAATGAATCTGTTTCAGAGCAAATTCACTTAAATCTGACAGCCAAACAGCCTACCTGCGAGGTGCACCCTCACAGCAGGGGAGACACTGGTGACATTGGCGGTGGGGGCAGAAGAGAGAACGGCAGTGATGCTCGCCAGACACTGGTAGTCCCCTGCGTGGAGCATGCTGACGTTGGAGACCTCCAGTCTCCCTTCCTCCTCCACCAGGCTGTTGCCATGACTGGCGTGCGTGGCTACAGGCGTCCCATTGAACAGCCACTCGTATCTGACGGAGGGTGGCAATGAGTAAGTCGATGCGATGCAATGCGATGAGATGCGATGCGATGCGATGCGATGCGATTCCATAATTATGACACGATACGATGCGACACGATACGATACCTTCATTGTTTCTGTTACATAGGCCTTTGTTCCTTCACAAGGGGTATACACAAATATAAGCAAAACAATTCGGATAGTTTAATTCGACTCAGTACATCGCATCGCATCGCACCGCACTGCACTACACTACACTACACTACACTACACTACACTACACTACACTACACTACACTACACTACACTACACTCTATCTATGGCGTTGCTTCGCGAACGAAAATGAGACGATGCTGCTGTTCACATCCACCGCAGACACGTTGGTGGCTGTAGAGACCGATGCGGGACCGGCAAGCCCGACCACAGCGGCTGCAGGGGAAGATCTGGCCAGAGTCTAGCATGACGCCCTCTCGGTTTTTTTCTCCTCTGGCGCTTCTCCTTTAGTGTGTACCTGCTCCCGCTCTCCAACACTGCCGTGGCTTTATTGATGGTGTGGCGCCAGGCATCTCTGTCAGCAGCGACGGAGGTCCACTGTCGGGGATCGATGTTGCAGGAGATGAGGGCTTTCTTGAGAGAGTCTTTGTATCTCTTTTTCGGGCCCCCTTTGTCACGTCGACCAGTGGAAAGCTCACCAAATAGTGCTACCTTGGGCAGGCGGTGGTTTTCCATTCTGGAAACATGGCCTGCCCAGCGCAGCTGAGATCTCAAAAGCATGGTCTCTATGCTGGTGAGTTGAGACCGTTCCAAAACTTCCACATTTGTGATGTAGTCGCTCCAGTGTATCTCCAGGATCGTACGCATACAGCGTTGGTGGAAGCGTTCCAAGAGCCTCAGGTGTCGGTGGTACAGGACCCAGGATTCTGAGCCATACAGGAGTGTGGTAAGGACAACCGCTCTGTATACACTGATTTTTGTGTCCTTTCTGAGGTGTTTGTTGCTCCACACTCTCTTATACAACCTGCCAAAGGCTCTGCTGGCCTTGGCTATTCTGCTGTCCACTTCCTTGTCTATCTTGGCATCTGCCGTGATGGTGCAGCCCAGGTATGTGAACTGGCTGACAGAGCGTAGTTCGGTCTCCCCAATGTAGATGTGAAGAGGGTGAGACGCTTCTCGGGGGGCAGGTTGGTGGAGGACCTCCGTCTTCTTTAGGCTGACTTCCAGTCCGAAGAGCTGGGCAGCCTCTTGCGCGAAGCAGGATGTCACTTGTTGCAAGGCTCTCTCGGAGTGTGCGACGAAGGCGGCATCGTCTGCGAAGAGGAGGTCTCTGATCGCCTGGTTTGTAGTCTTGGTGCGGGCTCTCAGGCGCCTGAGGTCAAACAGGTTGCCATCTGGCCTGTATCTGACATACACCGCGTCCCCATCATCAAGGGCGTCCATTGCCTGATTGAGCACCATGCTGAAGTAGATGGAGA
>JAWQFJ010021106.1:171733-181733 GCA_034096865.1 Theodoxus fluviatilis | reverse complement strand
GAACGTACGAACCCAGGCGCAGAGACAGAGAGAGAACAAGAGACAAATACAGCAATGTCGAGACAAACATCGATACAGAGAGATAGACACACACACAAACAATAGCATTTGCTGTTGCTCATTGAGTTTCCATTATCTTCTACAATCAAACTAGCTTCAGTATGTTCATAGCGTCAGAATGTATTCTGACGTGTAACTGTTTTGCGTGACGGTACGTGTAGTTATAATCCTTCCATTTCTTTCATTCTTTACCATTAGGCACACATTCCCTTCTCACGAGCAGCAGAGGGTATACCCATCCGTTTTCTGCCTACAACAAAATGGTTATACAGCTCTGTCGTGTTTAGTAGCCCGTATTTACAAACGTTTCCAACTGTATCAGCAACTACGATACTTCTCGATCTTCGTTTTCTGTGTGCATGTTGTTCACAGTATTTTTTTATCCGGGGTGGATGTGTATACTCATCCATATTTAAAAGATTTGGCTACCGGTCTCAGTTACAAAGTCAAAAGTTGACGAATATTTTGTGGAGGAAGAAAAACTCACCAATCACAAATTCCTTGTACTTTCCGAACATTTTCTTCCGTGTCCACTGCAAGCAGACGATGACATTAGCGATATGATGCAAGGGAAGTTACTCCTGACGATCATGCAACTTTGTTGCGTTGATTGAAAGTTTCCGGGGGGGACCAAAGTATTGTTGCAGAAAACACTGACACTTTGACAGGACATCAGTATTTGCAGTGATTGTGTTGAATCTGTGAACGTTCACTCTCTTTTATAAATAGAACTACTCGTAGAACTAGAACTTAGTAGTAGCTGCCGGGCTTTCGAGTCATTCCAGCAAGATTATCAGTGTTCATGCCTTACTCGGGTTTAGCTTCTTCAAAGGACCATTTCAGCAAGAGTTTTAAGTGTCTTTTATGTTCATCAGCGACAATATTCTGCATTTGGACATGGATTGGCAGCATTCTGGTGGACTACAGCAGCGCTTTTAACACCATCGTCCCTCAGAGACTCTTTGACAAGCTGCTGACCCTCGACCTCTCTCCTTCCATCTGTCACTGGGTCCTGGACTTTCTCCTGCGTCGTCCCCAGGCCGTTAAGATCAGCGACCTCACCTCCCAGACCCTCATCCTGAACACTGGCGCCCCCCAGGGGTGCGTGCTGTCCCCTCTCCTCTACTGCCTCTACACGAACGACTGCGTGTCCCATCACGAGTCTGTGCAGCTCATCAAGTTCGCGGACGACACTACAGTCGAAGGTGCGATCTCCAACAGCGACGAATCCCACTACCGCCGGGAAGTCGACTGCTTGGTGTCGTGGTGTGGTGAGAACAGTCTTGAGCTGAACACCACCAAGACCCAGGAGATGATCGTCGACCTGAGGAAGAATCCCACCCCTATCGTTCCACTGATGATCGGCGGCCAGGCCATTGAGATCGTGGACTGTTTCAAGTTCCTCGGCACGCTCATCTCCTCCGACCTCAGTTGGGGCAACAACATTGACGGCATCCATAAGAGTGCCCAGCAGCGGCTGTACTTCCTGAGGCAGCTCAAGAAGTTTGGACTGTCTCCGGAGATCATGCTCCAGTTCTACCGTGCTGTGGTGGAAAGTGTTCTTACCTTCTCCATCTGTGTGTGGTTCGGAGGGGCCACTCAACAGCAGAAAGACAAGCTGGAGCGTGTCGTGCACGCTGCTGGCAGGATCATTGGCCGTGATCTGCCCTCCCTAGCCTCTATCTACGCCCAGCGCATAGTGCGCAAGTCCCGTAAGATTGTGGCGGACCCCTCCCACCCTGCTTGTTCCCTCTTCCAGCTCCTTCCCTCTGGCCGTCGTTTCAGGTCCCTCAAAACGCGCACATGCCGTTTTCAGAACTCGTTCTTCCCCACGGCGGTGACGGAGCTCAACGCTGTCCAGAACCTCCCCAGGCAGCTTTGCCGCCGCTGATCCTGTCGGCGGTGCGCACACACTTCTCCACATCTATGACAGTGCCACTTTCTCTTTTGTGCTTCCTCTGGGTTATATGGACTGCTACTGAGTGTGGTTGGGGGTGGGGGGGGGTGGGGGGGGGTGGGGGTGGGGAAGGGTTGGTCTTCTTGTAGCTTTCACTTGCGCAGGGTTGTTTTTGTATTGTTCTACTGTATTCTTTTGTGGGGTGACGGGGGTGGGATGGGGGTGGGGGGGTGGGGGGGGTACGTCTTAGTGGTCTTGTCTCTGTTCATATGTATTATTTATTGCCACTTAAAAGGGGGGTGGGTGGGTGGGTGTATCATCTTAGTTTGTTCCTCTTTTGTCAACAGTTCTTAAATAGTAACTTTAACTGTTCATTGTATATTGCCCCATTTACCAGTTAACCCTTTTGGTTTCAGGTGTAGTCTTATCTCTTGTCTGTGTGCAGCTGCGTGTGTGTCGTGAGTGAGGTACATCGGGAAATGTCCATGTTTTTTGCATAAACGGCGTGTTAGGGTGTGTAAGCGATGCGTGTGTTTGGCTTTTTGTTTTGTTTCTTTTAGCCTTCATCACTTAGTTTTCCTCGTGCTCGTTTTTTAAATGATGTCACTTGGCGCAATAAATTACTGTGTACTGTGTGTACTGTGTGTACATACAAGAATGGGTCTAGCAGCAGACATTCTGCACTGGGGACAGCAATGACGGTCACTGTACGTCTTCCCGAGGAAGAAAACAAGAGAGGAAATCGGATTTTTAAAACTGACAGGACTTGCTTCATTCCTGAATGGGAATATGCAGTGCCTGCACTATTCACGTCCTGGGCCCAACTATCTCGAAGGATCGGTAAAGCTTTGAGCACCGGTGTCAGAACACTAGAATTCCGACGGAGTTGGATATGTGACGACTGCCGCTCTTCCATAACCACACACAATCACGCACGCACGCAAGCACGTACGCGCACACACAAAACGCGTGCGCGCAGGGGATTTCTTCAGGAAATGGAGCAAATGCAGTATACTCAAGCACACATCGACTCTTTTGAGACAGTACTGGTGTGATTATACATGTATAATTTGCAAGGAACCCCAAAATCCTGGAAAGAAACAGAATTCAACCAGTCATTTTCAAGGCCTTGATAACTGTAAAATTCCAGTCTAATAAACACATGCTGCAAGGAACTAGGGAGGAAAAACAAAACAAAAAACATAAACTTAATTTTTTTAAAAACATTGTGAAGTGTGTGCTGCAAGAATCCTTTCCAACACAGGAGCACGTGCTAGACATATTTTTGATGATGATGACGATGATAGTATTGATGATGATGATGACGATGATGATGAAAGACGACGACGACGGTATTGGCACAATGGCTTGACTCCCTGGAGGTTTCAAGTCCAAAAAGGGTGCACAAAAGATGAGAACACAATGAGCTGCCAGCATGGATGGATGGATGGTGTTTTACGGCCTATCAGCCTCCGTAGGCTATGTAAGGCCACTAAGCACGAAAATCACTAGAACAGTTTTGAGTAAACGCAAAGCAAGTCATGGTGTCCCTAGTTATTCGCCTCTTACGAATCTTGTAGGGAGACACGTACGGTGGGTCGATTCTAACCCCGAACCCACCGGGGAATGCTGGGGAGTCATGCCGAGGGAGCTAGTACTGCAGTGTATGCTCAGGTTCCTTCAGACTATGCATGTTTGCTGCTTGTATGGAAAGGACAACCACAATTCAGCTCATCTATTCACATGTTAAACAAAAGAAAGAAGCTTAATTAATTAATTCCCCACCCCCCCCAAAAAAAAATATGGGTGCCTCACTTTCTTTGGGGCACTTTGACAGGAATGGAAAAGTTGAACATTAATTTCATAACTGCCGATTGTTTTTTTTGCTAGTCTGGAAGCGGATAAATCGTATTGCCATCATCAAGGTTTGGCTATGAAAAAGGAGCAGTGATGTAGATACATCGTCAGTAAAAGTGATGGTGAACATAATGTTATACCTTTAATGACAACAGAAGACCAGAGGCCACAAGAGAAGTATCAACATTCCATTTATTCATCAAATGAAAATGAAGGGATTGCATTAACATCGTTTTTAAGCAAAACACCCTCTTCCTCCGATCATTACTGTGTGAATCTGTGTTATAATTATTTCTTCCGGTATGATCTGTTCAGTTATCTTTGGAATTCATCAATCAATCAATCAATCAATCACACAATGTATTGAGATCATGCGACAACCTGCGTAGTGAACATAATTGTTCTATCCAAAAGATTCTCAACAACTTTTTCAAAACCTCATAAGATGCATTCAAGGTGAGAGTGTTCAGCAAGAAATGGCAAGAGTTGTGAAAATGGCATTAAAATTGCATATATGGATAAGGAAAATGGTGAGAAAAAAACTTAAAATTATATGATATTTTAAAATGCAAGAACATTGAAAGTTGTGCAGTGAGAAACCTTACTGTCCAAATTACTTATCATCAATCACCTAACAGTGATAAAAGCGTCCACAACATCAGACATTGGGGGGAAGATGCCCAGTAAGGCACAAGGGGATTTCTGTAATCATACAGAACACAAAAATGGCAGAGATTCTCACAAAACGTGCACTCCAACAAGAAGAGAAAAATACAACTAATCAGCATTAATTCAGTCCTGACACTTTTAATGTATTGCCTCCTGATATCGAACTCATCATCTCCACATAGTAGCTGGAGTTTCTCCATGACCATCAGCTGGGGCCCTGGCTTCCACTCAAGTAACTCAGTTTAAGGCATTTCTAAGCGGCCAAAGAGGCTGTGTGTGTGTGATATGGATGGATTGTTGTTACGGCCTATCAGCCATTATAGGCTATGTAAGGCCATTAATCACAAAATCACTGAAACTAGAGTAAGAGCAAATCAAGACATGAGTCCCTAGTTATTTGCCTTTTACGAATCCCGTAGAGGCGTGGTGGGTCTATTCTGACCCCCTACCCACACTTTGTGTGTGTGTGTGTGTGGGTGTGGGGGGGGGGGGGGTAGTCACGGCATATGCTGTGAGGTCATCACTGGGCCAAGTCTGATAGTCGTGGCATATGCTATGAGTGATGAGGGGGGAGGTCGTGAAAAATGTACTTTCCTAAAATTCAGAATCAACATTTTCTTAAAATAATGACATGGATTCATTCTTTGTTCCATTGTGGCTAACTTCTGGCACAGGTTTTGCTATCTTTAGTTGGACAGTTAGAAGGGCATGTGCAAACTTAAAGAAAAGAAGGGCAAAGCCCATACGACTCACATGCTTGACCTTGACCTTTATATGACCTTGACCTTCAGGTGACCTTCAAGGTCAAGGTCAAACAACTAAACCTACCAATGACATCATACACAAAGAAATGCTTTACACATTTTTCCTACCAAAATACATGTGACCTTGACCCAAGGTCAAGGTCATCCAAGGTCATGCAACACAAAGCTGTTAATTCAAGACATAGGAAGCACAATGGTGCTTATTGGCACTTTCTACCATGAGATATAGTCACTTTTAGTGGTTCACTACCCCATTTTGGTCACATTTCATAAGGGTCAAAGTGACCTTGACCTTGATGATATGTGACCAAATGTGTCTCATGATGAAAGTATAACATGTGCCCCACATAATTATTAAGTTTGAAACAGTTATCTTCCATAGTTCAGGGTCAAGGTCACTTCAAAATATGTATACAATCCAACTTTGAAGAGCTCCTGTGACCTTGACCTTGAAGCAAGGTCAACCAAACTGGTATCAAAAGATAGGGCTTGCTTTGACCTATATACCACTTGTAGCTAAGGTCGCCATTCTCAATAACGTGGGAGAAAATTGGGAAAATGTGAAAAATGACTGTTTTTGAGACCACATTTATGGCTCCTGTGACCTTGACCTTGAAGCAAGGTCAAGTCACTATGTATGTTTTTTGAGGCCTTGTCATCATACACCATCATGCCACATTTGGTGTTGATAGACTTAATAGTCTCCGAGAAAAATCCAACGTTTAAGTTTTTTACGGACGGACGGACGGACGGACGGACGCCCGACGGACGCCCGGACGGACGGACGACACGGCTCAGTACATAGACTCACTTTTGCTTCGCATGTGAGTCAAAAGGGTAGAGGTCTTGTCCTTGAAATGGAGCTTTAATGTAGTAGCACTGCCAGTCCAAACTGTCCCATATATGGAGCCAGGGTAAGGGTCAGGGCTGTAATTCATGAACGTGGACTACGAAAGTCCACATTCATGAATTACACCCCACGGGTCTAAGACTTCGCTGAAAGTCCACGTTCATATGGAACGTGTATTCACTGACTCTAGTCCACTCATGAATTACAGCTCTGAATACTAACAAAAACTCTCACTCATAGCTGCTACTTCCAGCCGTGTTGTCAATAGACCACCTTCAGCCTTAGCAGTGTTACAGGGTAAAAAATTCCACTGAAGTTTTCATTCAGTGGTTGCCCTGACCCCCAAAATATCTCTCCCCTCTATCCCATGCTACTCCAGCTGGGAACGTCAACACTTCACAAGGGCTCAGCCACAGCAAGTGCTGAATGAGAAACATGTTTGAAATTTCAATTTCTGTAATTTTTGTAAGGTTCAAGAGTGCAGAAGAAATGCATCAAAGTATATCTTGGTAACCATTCTAAGAGACGAAGTCCTCCACAACTTTCTGCTGCAGTGACTACCAGCGTAGTCAGTGGACACTCTTCAGAGAGAGCCATAGTTACATCTTGCCTATCATGTCTTAGTCAAAAATGCCACAATCCCCCCTACCATTGATTCCCAGCACAGTCATATTTGGACGGTCTTTCATGCTTCTAACATCTAACCATGCAGACTGTCTAGGATCAACACAGGTTTATCACACATCATCTTTCAATGAGACTCGCTGTCATTCTGCAGATGTTTCCATCACAAAGCAAGACATGCCGACGCGCCCTGTCTCCATGACATTGACAAGAGTCTGACTGGTTGCAGAAAGCCTGCTGTGTTATGCAAATGCATGAGGTCATGGTGTTGTCGAGTAACCATGTCATTTGCAATTCTAAAATACAGGTCACTCCTATTGCAGTATAAGTATTCCTGAGTGAACATGCTGGCATCTTCACTGGTCTATGCAATACACAGCAGTCTCTTTGAACATGACATCGCGTATGTTCCACCAGTATATCAGCCTGCTCACAAGCATAGTGCAATCAAAAGTGACTGCTTCCACTTACACATTCTTTGCTTGGCATACAGCTTGTAAAAATCTTGCATATACAATGAAAAGATTCCTTAGTTCTGCATATGCACAAAACATTACATCTCAGTTTTTCTTTGATACTCAGTCTCATGTACATGCATGTGGGTGCACGTGCACACACGCACACACACATACACACACTCTCTCTCTCTCTCTCACACACACACACACACACACACTCTCTCTCTCTCTCTCTCTCTCTCTCTCTCTCATCTACACACACATACACACAAACACACACACACACAAAATCATGAAAATGCATAGAAAATGCAATTAGTATTCTGGCGAGGGTAGAATATTTCGATTCATGACCATAGAGGAATAGAGTACATTTTGGCAACTTTCTCTGAGCAGAGAGCAAACTTTCCAAATAAGCCTTTGACAGCAAAGCAATAAATCTATTCAAAATGGCATGTATTACATCAACAACAAAAAAAGAAAAAGAAAAACCAAACAAAAGCTTCAGAACAGTAAATACTGATAAACACCATTTCACAATCAGTCAGGTTTTATCATCACAACTGTACCAGAAACTGGGGAGCTACGAAGTGACAAAGCAGTGAAAAAGGGGCAATAATTATACAATGGAATGGCGCCAATAATTTGAATAAATTTAGTTGGGCTGTAATATCAGCAAAACATGTTTTGGCTGAGAAAAACTTCCCTCCAGATTTAATAAGACAGTAAAGGAATATAAACTCCAGGCATATCGATTTCCTCTGTAGCCACCTCTTTGTTAATTAAGTAGCAACTAACCTTATGACAAAAGTATTGGATTCCAATTGCGAACTAATCTTTTCCCATGGTTCAAGCAAGCCCTAAGCTAGTTCTGATCTTATGGTCAGAACACTGTTGGGGTCAGTACTTGATGTTGTCTATTCCATGAAAGTATAATCTACTAAATTTCCCCTTCAAAGGTGATGAAACAAATTTAATTAACCAATCAAATATTTGGTACTAATGTCACATGTTCAGTCGCTATGTCCATAAAGCAATCAATGGCAATATTTTCATTTTAAACTTCTCATCATGTACTGTCATTACATAGATAGCATGTATGGTCATCTGGGGAAACTTTGAAATAGAAGTACTTAGCATGTTATATCATCAAAACCATTGCAACACAAACTTAAAAAAATTAAATTAATCTAGCTCTGTTCACACACTTTCAACAGTTAATATTATAAATGTATATTAGTATTAAAAAGATGACTTTAGTTATACTTCAGTCTTCTTGTGAGGTGTTCACATCCTCAAGTCAAAGATAACATCAAGGTCATTGATCAACAGACATTAAATGAAGACAACCCTTCATGAACTCCACTCAAACCAATGGTCCAATAAAGTCAACAAGAACTACAGTGGCCATACCAACAAGATCATAAACAACAAGAACAAACAACAACAACAACTCCATCACAACCAGGGCCCAATGAGAAGACTCCAACACTCTCCACCCCTACAACTCATCCTTCATTTCTTCATCAGAGGGTTTGGATCCCATCTTCATCTCTCGCTTCTTCTTCTTGCTCTCTGCCTTCCTGGCCTCTTCCTCTTCTTTCACCTTCTGCCTGAATCCGTCCTTGCCATCCAGCACTTCTTGCGGCAAGTCTGCAAACTTGCAGGTCAGAGGGTTGAGGACTTGCTTGGCAGCTCTCATGCCAGACATGAAGGCACCATGAACAGAACCGTGGGCCTCAAAGATGGTGTGCTCTCCAGCGAAGAAGATGTGGGGGCAGATGGGTTTGGCAAAGACATTCCAAGACTCCTCCACTGCACCTGTTGGGTAAAAAAAAAGCAACCCTCTTGAGATAGGAACTTCCTGACGGACAACTTTGAAGGTAGATGCAGACTGAATGATCCTCGTGGAACTTTTCTTGACAGTTCTGTTTGTCCAGAATTTTGTTTGGAGTCTGCAGAGGTAGTAAAGTTCTGAAATAATGTCGAGGACCGTCATTTGTTCCAGATGTTTTGCAGCTTTAACAAATTATGAGTGAGAAAAACGGCAGTCAAATCCCTTCCTCCCCACTACTGCACATGCGCATGCATGCACACACACACATTTGCAAACACACAAACAACACAGACACATGTGTGTGTCTGTACATCTGTGTGTGTGTTTGCATATGTAAGTGTGTGTGTATGTGTTTGTGTGTGTGTGTGTGTGTGTGTTTTGTGTGGACATCTCCTAGTGTGTATATTAGTGTGTGTCTGCACATAAGCATGAGAGTGTGTGTGTGCGTGGAAGCCTATGTGCATCAGTGTATGCATGTGCAAATGTGTGTGTGTGTGTATGTGCATGCACGCATGTTTGCATGTGTGTGCACATGTGTATACGCCTATATCTGTTTTTCAAGAAATGTGGTATAAAGACAGTATATGGTTCTTCAATCAGCCTTGAAAATCACAATAACTGCCCATAAACACAGCATACTTTCTCTAGTGATACAAGATATATATAAATAATGGTCCTAAATAGATAGTCACAAGAGAGGTACATATATACATAATTTACAGCATTAAAATAAATACGTCAATAAAAAGGGAACGGGAAAAACACTTGAAGTTGAAAGCAGGAGGCAGAACACGCATATGGACAGATGCATGGGAAGGAAACAGAAAAACTGGAGCTGTATCAGCTTGGGTGTGGAGTTGGTGTTCAACTTCCAAATCCATTGGGCCATGACGTTGCCCAGTACATTTAAAACTCCCCTGGTGACACATGCTGCATGGGGCCACCCACAACAGCGCTCCTGGGGCAGGCCCCGAAAGCTCCATG